>JAEQML010081436.1:0-11199 GCA_016904865.1 Pissodes strobi
AGCTTAAGTTCATGGAAAGTCCTTATGCCGCACATCTTATTGCATATAGAAGATATGTCGATGATATTTGCATAGTATGGGGTGGAAGCCAAGATGACTTGTCTAATTTCCTTGTTTTTGCGAATTCTCTACATGACAAAATTTCTTTCACTCTGGAAAAAGAAGTAAACAAATCTTTACCATTCTTAGACCTCTTGTTAAAAAGATCGGACAATAACTGTATTGAGTTCGAGATTTATAGGAAACCTTCCACCACAGACAACATTATACAATTCGCCTCTAATTCTCCGTATTCTCACAAGTTTGCGGCCTTCAATTCCCTGTTATTTAGATTATTTAATATTCCACTCTCGAAAGAATGTTTTTATAAAGAGTTTAACGTAATAAAACAAATAGCTTCTAATAATGGTTACCCTCTTAACACTATCAATCGACTTTTCTTCAAATTTATGAATAAATATAAACTCTCATTTCACATCCTCAAATCCAACCAAAAAGATTGTTCTAAGTTTAGGTGTTTAACTCTTTCGGTTCCATTTCCCTTCAACTCGCTAAATTCTTCAAAGGGTTAAACATAAAAATAGCTTTTAAGACTGTGAATTTTTTGAAAAAACACCTAATAAATACCAAAGAGAGAACAGAACGATTCTTCAAATCAGGGGTGTATTCGTTGAGTTGTGGTGATTGCGCGGCCGTGTATGTTGGTCAGTCGGGTCGGAGGGTCTCTACTAGGGTGAAGGAACACTTAAGCCTTTATAATAACTTTAAGGATACCAGTATTGTGGAAACTAAATCTGCCTTTGCGAACCATCTCTTGTCAGCGGGTCACGGGTTTTCGGCGTCGGAAAATGTCTCATTATTACATGAATGCACGGCAAAAAACTAGATCTTTTGGAAAAGTTAGAGATCACGAGAGCTAAAAGAAGTCCAATCCTTGATTGTGTTAATTATGTTTTTAATTTCAAACCCACCCTTATTTTTAATAATCTTAATCACAATAATTAACAAACGTTTTAACATAACTAAGTATATATGTATGTACAATAATATTTAGTTTTTTAATTTTTCGTTTAACTGGTATAGTTCTGTTTTAATTAGAATAATTTACAACGAGTCAACTACTGCACAATGTTAGTAAACCCCCTAGTGAACGATTTCTACACCATAGCACACGATAGCGAAGTGATTAACCTGTCTGATTTTGGAGCGGAGGGTCTTGGGCTCGATCCCTGGGCCTCGAGTCGTTGTAAAAATTTCTATTTTTTATTTTTTATTTTTATTTTTGTTGGTTTACGTTTTTTGAAGCAGAAATATGCATTATAATAGGTATGTGAATGTCGCTAAATTATTTTCCAGTAGTGTTTAGTTGTAAATGAAACACCAACAGTATATTATTATTTTGACTTGTGAGCGTTGTAGTTGTTGTTTACATAAGTAAGGTATGTTTTTTCATTAGTTTTAATTTTTCCGCGGTTCTATGTTATCATTTTATTTAGGTTTGATGATGCCGTAAGGCGAAACACGTGTAACCACCAAATACATATATACATTGACTGTGACTTTGACTTTGTGTTCTTTGTCCTCCTTTGGGATTCCTATATACAGAGTGGTCCAACGAAAAGTATGCACCTAGCTTTTCTGCTTTTTTTTGTAATTTAACGCGAAAATGTTCGGACACGTGGATTTTGCTTATTTTAGACACATTTTACAACCTGTGCATTCAACCCCCTACCGAGGGCGAGTAACAACCCTAAAATTTTAAATGGAAAGTGGGGTCGAGTGATATGTCATTTGAAAGGGCACAAAATTACCTTTCTAATGATACCTAATTTGTTGTATTTTACTGTTTAATTTTTTATTTTAAGTTAATGCGAAAACGGGTTTAAGAACATTAACCCGAAAATTTTTATATTAGTGAAAAATACAAATAAGTTTTAGTTAAAACAACTACAATCATTAGTACTTTGAAATGTTTAATTGACTAATTAAAATCTTACTTCAACAAGTGCTGAAAATGTGATCCATTTGCTTCCATACAATAATACAGATTTTGTTCAAATCTATTTCTAACATTCTGTAGCATATCAGGTGTTAAGCTTCTGCACTCTGCTGTAATTCGTTGGCGAAGACCTTCTATGGACTGGGGCTGCGTAGCAAAACATTTATTTTTCAAGTGTCCCCAAAGAAAAAAGTCTAAAGGCGATAAATCAGGTGACCTGGCAGGCCATTCGATTGGGCCTCTCCTTCCAATCCACCGTCCAGGGAACCGGTCATCTAAAAATTCTCTTACAGGAGCAATATAATGAGGAGGTGCTCCATCTTGCTGGAAGTGAAGCCGATCAGCATTATGATTTTGGTCATCTTCAATTGTTTCTGTTATTAACGGATCAATTGCATCTTCAAGCATGTTTAGGTAGACTTCACCAGTTAAATTTCCAGGAATAAAAAGTGGCCCTATGATATGACTTCCTAATATGCCACACCAGACATTTATTTTTTGAGTATACTGGGTATGAACCTCACGGAATAAGTGTGGATTACTGTCATCCCAGTAACGTCAATTATGCCTATTTATACCTCCATTCAAATAAAATGTACACTCATCGGAAAAACAAATGTTAAATAATAAGTGCAGATCATCAATTAAACGCTGGCCCATTTGTTCAAAAAATTGCAGTCTTCTATCAGGATCATCCTCATTTAGTTCCTGTACTAACTTAATTTTGTACGAATGAAATTTGTTCGCTTTTAAAATCCGTATTATGGACGAACGGGAGACACCTGAGGCTTCAGCAAGCTGACGGGTACTTTGAGTATGATCCAGTTGAACATGTCCTAAAACAGCGACTTCCACAGCTTCATTTCTGATCGGCTTCCATGGCTCATGTTTCATATTACAGACAGATCCGGTATCGACAAACTTTTTGACTACCTTAGCAACGTACGAATAATTCACATTTTTCTCGGGATGACTGTCATGAAACAAGCGAGTAGTAAGTCTAGCACAACTATTATTTTGATAATAAAGTTTATTAATTTCAACTCGTTCAGGAATGGAATAAACCATTTTTACAGTAAAATTAAAATTACTTCAAAAGCAACCAAACTGAATCAAGAAGTGACTAAAATAAACGTTTGCCTAAATTCTTTTCGTACACTTATCTGCAGTTGTAATTTGAACCAAAAAACGCAAGCGATAAATGGGGAATGTAGTTGTGATAAAAATGTCTGTATTATTGTATGGAAGCAAATGGGTCACATTTTCAGCACTTGTTGAAGTAAGATTTTAATTAGTCAATTAAACACTTCAAAGTACTAATGATTGTAATTGTTTTTATTCCTAATAACTAAAACTTATTTGTATTTTTCACTAATACCAAAATTTTCAGGTTAATGTTCTTAAACCCGTTTTCGCATTAACTTAAAATAAAAAAATTAAACAGTAAAATACAACAAATTAAGTATCATTAGAAAGGTAATTTTGTGCCCTTTCAAATGACATATCACTCGACCCCTGTAAAATGTGTCTAAAATGTGTCCCCCTCTAAAGCAAAATCCACGTGTCCGAACATTTTCGCGTTAAATTACGAAATAAGGAGAAAAGCTAGGTGCATACTTTTCGTTGGACCACTCTGTATATCAAATTTGAGCAAATTTCTTGTCTTTGTAATCTTTATGTCCGAAAAGCTCAAAATGTTGTTAGATTCTTTTTCCATGGTAAATAGAATTCAATTTACCATGGAAAAAGAATCTAACAACATTTTGAACAATTTGAACTTTTTAGACATAAAGATTACAAAGACAAGAAATGTGCTTAAATTTTATATATATAGGAAACCTACAACAACAGATGCAATAATTCACAAAAACTCTAACCAATCATGGCAAGTAAAACTTTCTGCATTTCATTGTCTCATCCATAAACTTTTCAGCTTTCCCCTAGACTCCGCAAGTTTCCAAAAAGAAATATCCATTATCAAACAGATAGCAATTAATAACGGTTATAAGATCACTTTGATTGATAAATTGATAAAGAAAAAACAGAAGAACATTTTAACTAAGCAATTTTATAACCCTACTTTAGAAATATAAAAGGAGCCGTTTAAATTTATCAATTATATTCCGAAAATTACGTAAATTAAGTTTCAAAAACATTAAATAAATTTGGTTGTAAAACAATTCAGGTTAATAAGAATAATCTAGGGAGATGACTAATAAACAATAAAGACAAAATTGACTAACAATCTAAACCTGGTGTTTACAAAATAAATTGTGTGAACTGTGTAGCTGTATACGTAGGACAAGCTGGTCGAAACTTAAATATTAGGACTAATGAACACAAAAAATCGATTTTACATAATATTAAAAACTCTGGCTTTGCAAAACATTGTATAGAAAATAACCATTTTATAGATATGAATAATGTCAAACTTCTACACACCGACACAAAAAGCAAAAGGCTGAACCTTTTGGAGTACTTAGAAATCCAAAAGTTACAAAAACAGACGTTTTAAATACGAACGACCAACTGATCTGCTCTTTCAACACCTGCATAATTGACAGTGCAATAAAAACAAAATACCGTCAGGCGGTTTAGTAGGGTATAACAATTTTAGATTTTAGTATACAAGTACTCATGATAAAGGCCTCATCAAGCCGAAACATATGTTGAAAAAAATATTTAATTAAATTATTTTGAAGCATCTAAAAGCACTGTACTAATTATCACTAGTATTAATATTCACAAGGATCCTACCGCAGAAACTATTCATTGATTTTTTTATATTCTTAAACTTGCATAATGATGGAAAATATACTAACACTCTTGTGATAATTTTTGTATGCAATGAATGCGGCGCGGTTTTTACATGATATGTTTGTTCTTAGCGACATATAACTTCCAAATTAACATATGTTAGTAATTTTCGTAGGATGAAACTTCATGGAAATACAAATACGGCAAATTATTTTTAGATATTTACACATATAAATACAAACAAATATTTTGTGTAGGTACAAATTATAAAATTGCATTATTTTCAGTTTTGCAATGCTTGGAATGCTTTAGTATTTTACCCTTTTTCTCTGAAAAATATCAATCGATTGATTTGATATTATAATTCACAACACGAAGCATACATATTAATGAAACTATTCTTACCCAATGGCTGGTGCAGCTAAGAAACAAATATTGCACATACCTGGAAATAAATAGAAATTATTAGATATTATCATAATACATTATATATTAGAGTAGATGCTGAGAGGCCTAAATGAAATTATATTTTATGTATTTTAGGTATTCCATTCAGTACTTGGAGTACACATTGTTCAAGGATTTCTCTTCTTTACATTTGTTTGCTTTGTGTTTCACAGGTTAGACCCGGAAAAGCCTGCGAGTTTTCCGTAGTTACAGTTATCTGGTATACATAAGGTGAAATACATCCATATGTGACTGATGAATGACTTCAGCTAACGCAACGCAAAAAGAAGGGACTTTTGAACTATCATAACTTTATAATGCAAGTATGAATATATCAGGAGACAAATTTAATTATCTGCAAGCTAATAGCGTCCTGATATAGTTAGGGCAGTATTAAAATCAAAATAACAAATATCTTTCCGGAAAATTGTTTATTTTTTAATACGTTTCAGCTAATATTAAAACCTCGTATCCGTCAGCACTGCTCTGTAGATGTAAGCCGCGTAAGGAACAACTGTGTATGTCTATTAAACGACAAAACATCCTTATTAATTTATACAATATCACATTTTTTTGATTAAATTAAATTGAAGTTTTTCGTAGCTCAACGATCATATGTAAGATATTCTATTAGACTGCATGTATAAATTCTAAGAATTATGCAATTGATTAAACAGGTGCAGAATAAAATGATTAGGTACATGTATTTCATTCAAATGATCGCATTGTGCTAGAAATCGGATCATCTGAACTCACAGAAATCTTAACCATAGAGTTCACCATTGTGTAATATTTGTGTGTCACATAATAGCGTCCCAAACATATTTTGTGTGTTTAGCATTAAGCACAAAAAAAAAACTAAAAAATTACCATTAAAGAAGTAAATTTAAAAGAAAATAAATTGGCGGAAACAAGCATATTTTGTTATAATTTTGGTTAGTTATCAAAATGGAGCGAGGAATATTAAAACTGTGATCCGTGTACAGTTCTGGATCTTAAGGGTGTAAATGGGCTGCTCTTTCAGAGGGTATGTTTCCTATTGAATTAATGCCTACAGGTTGGACAGTACATTTTCCATGTTTGTACTGTATGAATAATCAGCGATGTGGAGTTTCTTTTGAACATAAGTTTGTATATTTTCTGTATAGATTCAAAAATACCCATTATTTGTTTCTTTATATGATGGATCTTGCAAAATGATTTTTGGATCTCTTGTTATTGACAATTATCAGGTCTCCTTTATCTTCTATATCGTCGATGGTGATTTTCGATAGTTCCTCTCGTCTGCAGGCACCAGCCGATCCAAAATTCGTTACCAACTTAATCGTCAAGTAAATTTCATCGGGTGCCCCATTCAAATTTTTTTTTTACGTTTTCTTGACTACCAATTTTTGATTTTTTTCGAACGAAATCCAACATTTTGTCTTTTCAAAAACGCAGATATTTTATGAAATGCGCCACTATCCAAATCTTGTTTAGCTTTCCAAATACTTTTTATCAGGGAATATCTGGACCATAACGTGTTTGGTTTCCGGGATATGGACATTTCCAAAAAATATGTTAAAAATACTTCTTGTTTTGATTGATTTAACCTTTTTAGTATTACACCAATAAATGAAATTGGAGTATTGCTTCTCATGTCTTTCTTTTGATTTTATGGGTAACAAATTTAAACTTGCGTCATTAACTGCTGCTAAAATTTCTTCATCTGATGAGTTCATTGTCGATGTCATAAAATTGAAAACACAGATCGAAATGTACTGCAGATTGATATGCCAAGCAATATATGTTATGTAAACAATCAGAACCAAATATTTTTAATTACTATAGCAACAATTATTAATGTATATGAGGGTTCTTCATAATTAAATATTTATAATTAATTTTTCTTTGTTTTTAACTTTATGAAGACACAACCTGAAACTTTCATATTTTGTAACCAGCTACCTACATTTTTCTTCAAAAATATACTCAAGCATGCATTCGGAAAAATGACACTTTTCGAACTAAAATGCATGTGATAAAGACATTAAATACGCTTGTAGAAAAATATTTTTTAAAGCTTTAAGTAATTTCATTTTTAACTTAATCACTCCTTATAGAGAACATATTAACTAGATTTGTTTCGCAATGTTTTTAAAGACACTTTTTTAAATTTTTGGCCTGCAGTTACAAACGCTTTTTAAATAAAAGATTTTGATCACCAGGTATACCTTAATAGTGTTTGGTTCTAATTGAGGAATGCATTAACATTTATTTAATCGTGTAAAAATAGAATACAGCTTTAATCTTAGGAAACCTTGGGTTTCTAGAACTGGATATAACCCCATCATAGAAAATTAAGGTTTTGAAACAAATATACATTAATCTGCATTATAAATGGTATTTTAATGAATAATAAATAGACTGAAAGTAATTTGAATCAATTATCTAACCTATCTCCCAGCTAATTCAAGATAATATCATAAGCTGAAGGTGCCCGCTACGCTTAAGGTGTGCGAGAAGGAACTAACCAAAACTAACCCAAGCCATCCAACACCAACCCAAATTAAGTAACACTAACTCAATCTAATCAAAACTAATTCACTCTAAGCGAAACTAACCCAAGCTAATAAAACCTACTAAAAGAGAAGCGCGCTTCAGCTTTGGTAGTTTCATTAGCTTTTAAACAAAGTGACCAAAATTATAAAAAATATATGAAAAAAATCTTGTTTCCGTCCATTTATTTATTTTTTTTTCAAATTTACCTACTTTTTTAATGCATTAGAATTCTTAGAAATGTAGATTTTCTAATCTTTTCTATCTAATTATTACTCCGGGGTAATTATTGGATATGTATGGTGTGTATTTTCTCTGAAATTTAGTTTTTGAATGCATTAGAATCCCTAGAAACGTAAAAAATTACGAATTTTTATGATCAAGCTATAGCCAAAATATTATGGAGAGGCTGGATGTTATTGAAATATGCCGAAAGGACGCTATACTTGACGATACAAGGACCCCACATAGAAGATTTTTTGTAGCATATCGAAATGAAAAGTCTTCTATGCAGCCTGATGGAGTAAATATTTTTGTAAAAATTCCTTCAAATAAAGCCACATTTTTTAAGTTGCCCGAGCCATATACTGCATATGCTTTTAGACGTTCTTCTGCCAAGTTATTAGTACACCAGGGAGGAGACATTTAAAAAGCGAAAAGCTACGGGAGGTGGAAGACTTCCAGCATTGCTGAGGGCTAAGCTGAAGAATCTTTAAGCAGCAAAATAAATATAGAAAAATTGCTTGGTACCTATTTGTATATTGGATATATGTAAGTATGCGTAAAGTGCGGTGTGTAAAGTATAGTGCGTACAGTGGTGCATATGCCAAAAATACTGCTAAATGTATAGAAAATTTTTATTTGCGTTTTTAATGATACCCACATTGTTTATAATGACTTTCAGAAGGCATTGTTTATTGAACAGAGTAGGAAGTTTGAATCTCAGAGTAATTTTGAAATATTTTTAAAATCGTAGTCCTTCAAGTGACATCGAGATCTTATATTTTAACTTCCAATATATCGCAGGGTTCTAGCTTATCCCGCCTGTTATGATTCTTATTTAGAGCTAGTATTAGCATTATAAAAGAAAATACTATTGCAAAAATATTGCCTCGTTCTTCAGTAGGTTGGTCAGTGAATAATAAACTGAATTTAAACGTATCTATAAATGCTGAACCAGAAATATAGTTTCTTCCCTTTAACTGGTAGATTTATGTGGTTGATACTTTTTTTACCTTACATTAGAACTTAACATACCTATTCTGAACTTAGAATTAATACCTTAAATTTTAAAACATGAACTATTTCATACTTAGAATATTGGAACGTAGCCAACCGATATCGGCAGATACAGCTCCGAAGGGATCGTGTCGTTTCTTATTTTCGAACGTTCTCTTGATGGATACCGAAGATATCTTTTGATAATTGACGTAGTCTCTCCTTCAGAGTGATGTAAGTTTTGACCATCAGGTCTTATTAATTTATCATGAGATAATGTGGCAAGGCACTCTGCCATTAATATTTTCCCGTATTATCATCGGCAATATCGTCTCGTTAACAGTGGCGTGCAGTGCTATTTAGGAGAGGGTAGGCAACATAATAGAAAATGATACAGAAGGAGTAAGCCCGCTGCAGGCGCCGCCGTAGGTAGAATTTTTTTCAGGTGCCACGCCCAAAAACGTCCATTTTGAGGCTCCAAAAAATGTAGGCATAAAGCCTTTTCAATTCGAGTTTCGCCAAAACTATGCAAAGAAAACGCGCTGTAAATGGTTAGTGGACTGGCCTTGTTTTTCTGAGGCATTTGGCACATTATTTAAATCAATATACCCACATTTACTTTACACATTTCCTTCTTCACCAAAGAGTAAGCATAGCAAACGATACATTTTAATTTTATGACGACACCTGCAGAGCCACTAATAATTGTCATGTATTTTTTATTCAAATATCGAGGTTTTCTTTCTAACCAACAAAACTAACCCACAAAGAAAACAACAACCCCTTGTATAGGTACTAAACTAACTAACTAAACTTTCAAAACTATAACTAAAAGCGCAGGGCGTCCAATCCCAATCTCACACAAGAATAGGGCACATGGAAAAGAGAACCTGAGATTATTCTTATTTATTTACTGGCCAATGCCGGTGTTGTATTATCGGGTTTCAGTTTCTTGCAAAAAAAATGCATGGCGTTATTAATACCCAGATATCGAAATATTAATAAATTTAGAGATGCCCCATGTACCGTAATTTTAAACATTATTAAATAATATAGCTTTCTTAGCCAAACCCTGTAATGATGTAACCGGTAATCGCTTTTAAACCAATTACTAAAGCTCAAAAAACTGAAAAAACCAATAACAATATTATCCTTGGTAAAAAAGAATGTCTATCAAAATATTAATTAAAGATAGCACAATTTGGCAACAGCACGTATCGTTGCGTCGCGTCGGCCCAGACCATCTTCGCATGCTTTGTCTCTTTTCTTTTTATGTAACGTTTATTTCGCTGTCTTTTTTCAAGCACTGCTTTTAGCTTTCATAGTAAATCCAGTATTGATGGTATAAATGCATGCCTTCGGTTTGTTATCGAATGCTTTTTAGCGGATTGCCGTAGGAGAATATTATTCCGTTTAATATAGGTAGCGTAATATGAGTGGTAGACTGTGATGTTTTTCTATAATATAATTAATATTTTAATTGGCGCTTAAGATAAGCTTTTTAAATTTGGATTATACTTATTAGTAAAATTATAATTTATATTATCGGGATTAAAATTAAATGGGAAAATATAAAAAAATGTCTAAACATCAGGGTAGGCAATGCATTTGTGCTTTCATTGTGTGCATGCCACTGCTCGTTAATGTATTTTAAGTAAAGTGGGGCCACCCTATTCAAAAAGTATGTTATATATTTGTGTTGCTATATTAGATAGCTAAAATTATCTACACATTAACTAGGGTCAGCTCGGTCTTTCGCAAGCCTAGAAAGTTTCTCCAGATTCATTCTTGCCAGTTTGAGATCCTTATGTCTTGAAGTGATGCTGAACCAGATGGCGTGACGTGCAGCTTCACAGGAAGCAGTAAAGTTGCTCTAACTGGGGTCAGCCAAAAAAACCGTATCAATTAGGGAATAGCCACCAACCACTACCGGTTATTCCACTTCCGTATGACCCTATTACTTATTTTACTTATCATACCTTACCTTATATATTTATATAAACTTACGCTAAATTCCTTTTTAATCCTTTATTATCTTTCATCGTATCTATTACCGTTTTCACCGTTTTACCGAATTTCTTTACTGTCGTATACGATACTACCTTAATTAGTAAATTCTTGCTAATATTATTGCAATTATCTGATTAACTTTTTGAACTACATATACTTACTTAAGTTACCGAATTGAGCTCACTCCGATTTCCCCTGTAGATCTTCATTGACCAAATATTTTTTCATAG
>JAEQML010081437.1:0-11199 GCA_016904865.1 Pissodes strobi
CTCGCGTAATAATCGTCTGGGGCATTGCGCGTATCTTTGAATATAGAAAGGATGAAGCAATTGTTCTTTGAAAGAATCATAGACAACCCATTACTTGACTTCCGAGCTTTCTTACGCTGTTGGAGTGTCGGCAATCTCATGCAGAACTTGTTATTTTAAGCTCTTTCTTGTTCATAAATCGCTTGAGTTCGTTGTTCGCATTGTTCATAATTTGTCTCGAATGTCTGCTTAATATTTACCAAGTCTTTATCATAGTATTCAACATTATTTGAATCAGTAAACTTATTTTAATATTTTGCATACTATAAGATTTTCACTTTCGAATTTTTGCTACTTTTTTACTTCTTATGTGGTCAAGTAATGTCACTATTTATGCAACATGTCTTGATTTATTTCAGGTGTTGGATCAAGGATTTCAAGTACGACATTATCCAGCAAGTGCCAGTAGCCGGGACAATAGGTTTAAACTTAATATTTCTTATAAACATCGTAAGGGTAGTTGTCATAAAATTGCGAAGGGGACCAGCCAATGACGGTCAAGGCTCTTGTGGAGCATCGAGGTCTACTATTCAAGCCTTAAGGTAAGAAGAGGTCGATTATGCAATGATGATATTACTAATTTTAGTGTTAAAAAATAGGTAATTTAATTAGGAGAGGTCAAGAATGTGAATTATTGAGCACTTATTGTCGCATTAAATTCATGGTTAAAGAACGTAAAACCATAAAAATGTTAATGTTTGGACACTACTAATTTACAAAATACCGATTTCTTCATGTCATTTTGCCGAATAATCATTTAACAAAGTTTTAGATAAATAAATATCAGCATAAAACAGCATACGACAACACATCGCATTGCATAATCTAGTTTTTATGTATGACAACCTTGATGAAATTATGATATTAATATTTTTATTATTATTAAAAGTTGTGTATCATATACTCTAAAAGTGTGACAAATATCAATGAGATGGATAAATTAATAGCAAGTATATACCTAACTTCACTGCTAGAGTAAATATATTACAGATATTTCTCTGGTATGTTAAGCGATATTCACCTCATAGCGATCATCAAAAAATATTGAATTCTTCAGTTTTCATGTATGATAACCTTGATTAAATTATGATATTCATATTTTTATTATTAGAAGTTGTGTATTATATACTCTAAAGGTGTGAAAAATATCAATGAGATGAATCAGTAAGTAGCAAGTAAGTAAACCTTTCAGATTCAGACCTTCCGCTGGTATGTTAAGCGCCATTGACCTCATAGCGATCATCAAGAAATATTGCATATTTCAGTTTTTATGTGCGACGGTCTTGAGAAAATTATATTAACATTCTTATTATAATTAGAAGTTGTGTATCATATATTCCAAAGGTGTGAATAATATCAATGAAATGGATAAATACATAGCAAGATTTCACCTAACTTCACCGCTGGAGTAAACATTTTAGATATTTCGCTGGTATGTTAAGCATCATTCACCTCATAGCGATCATCAAAAAATATTGCATACTTTAAGCTATTAATATTTTTATTATTATTAGAAGTTGTGTGTCATATACTCCAAAGTTGTGAAATATATCAAAGAGATGGATACATTAATAGCAAGTATATAAAGTCTGTAAACCGAGCGTTGATCGTTACGTCATAAATCGCGCCGTCAGATCAGTTTTAAAGCATGTCCTGAATTGATTCACAAGAGTCTTGGGAGGAGCATAACTTACGCTTCGCGCATGATCCATTTCGTGACGGTAAAATAGACGGCTATTGTCGATCTCGAATGTGAGGTTAGATAGGACGCTGAATTCAAAACCAAAACAATAACAAACATGTCATGCTCATGAACTCATGATTAATAGATTCAATTTAAAGAAGCTAACCGATAAACAAGTCTTTTTTCACTATGGTAAGATAATATTTGGATCTCCAATATGAATATTTTAATTTTATGCAATCTACTTTGTTTTAGGTGAAGAAAAAAATCTTGTGAGGTTTGCTATAGGAACTTAAATTAACAACACAATACAAACAGAAATATTCCAGTGTTCTAGTAAAATTCCAGCAGAAATTCTTCGATATACAGGGGTCTTGTTATCTTGTGTGAAGGAAAACAGAAAACATATCTAAAACCTGCGAAATTTAGAATAATAGGTGGAATCTTTGCTACGAGAAAAGTTATGTAATTAGGCATGTGATATGGGGTTAATTGAAGAAACATTCAACTCAATTCAAAAGCAAAGTACTGTGAAACAAACTTAGTCAAACAAAGACATTTTTAATATCAGATATGCAACTGAAACGTGATTTGGACCTTTTCTTTGCCAATTCATTTTTATTTGTCATACGATTGTGAACTTGTAAGCGTCTGTAAAATGCTGTAAACAAATTAATAAAAACAGAAATTTACCATTGCAAAAAAACTTTGGCATATATTTGACTGTAAACGCAATTTTATTCTTCGGTTAGCTACGGTTTTTGTTGTTTTATCATTTAATTAAACCAAAACTAACTAAAGCAACTTAAACAAAGTAGAGTAGATTGACACCATAAAATAAAACTCAAGTATGAGAGAGAACGAAAACAATGCTAATTTATTTCCAAAAAACTCCCAAATGTTTATGAAATGGAAAACAAAAGAGCTTATATAACCTAAAGTGTGCTATAACATGATTCATATACAACAACAGTAAAGGTCTGGCGTATACAGGGTTAGTAAAAAGAACCGGAACGCTAAAATATCTTCAAAATCTTTAATGCTACATTTACAAAATTCGGTACCTGGGAGTTTCCGGGCGTGCGGAATTGAACCATGATATCGGCAATGTTGCCAGATTTCCCAGTTTTGTGCTACACGGAGCCATTTTGTTATCTTAAATGGAACGCCCCATTTATTTTTATTGCAATAAATTGGGCGTATCAAATTTAGTAAAGCCCCAAATTTTCAAAATTTTATCTCTTCTAATTGCTGAGATGTGACAACAACGCATTTTTAGTAAAAAGTACCGGAACGCTTAAATATCTTCAAAATCGCTCAAGCTGCACTTACAAAATTCGGTACCTGGGGGTTTCCGGGCATGCAGAACCATGATATCGACACTGTTGCCAAATTTCCCAGTTTGGCGCTACACGGAGTCATTTTGTTATCTTAAATGGAAAGCCCCACTTATTTTTATTGCAATAAACTGGGCGTATCAAAATTAGTAAGGCCCCAAATTTTTAAAATTTTATCTCTTCTAATTGCTGAGAAGTGACAACAACGCTTCTTTAGTAAAAGTAAAAAGTACCGGAACGCTTAAATATCTTCAAACTCGCTCAAACTGCATTTACAAAATTCGGTACCTAGGGGTTTCCGGGCAGCATTTAAGCACAATGCACCGCGCCTCGGTCAATGGAATAATATTCGCTGCTTTGATTGGTCTAGACCGAGCGCAGGTACGTTTTGCCACACTTGACTGAAACGCGGTGCAATATGCCATGTCCTCTTCAACGTGGGATCCAATCGACAGAATTACCCAGTTGTTCGCGGTACACTGGATCGCTTCCAACCGCCTGATAGGTCAGTGGTTAGATAGTGTGTTTGTGATGCGAATGTTGCTGATTCGATCCCCGTCAGTGCCGAGCTATATTAATTCTTTTTTAGGTTATGTTTGTAAAAAGATTTTTTTTCTTGATTTTGGGTCTGTCAGGTTAGTTTTGGTTAGCACTTGGTTAGTTCCTGTTTGTTGAGCCCCCGTAGCGAGCGAAGGGCCGTGCGAAATAACTTAATTATTACCGACATTCGGCCATCCTGGCAAAGAATACGATAAAACTATTGACAAAATTGAGCAATGTGACATAAAAAGTTGAACAAAGGCACAGCATGTACCATGTACTAGCGCGTGGCAAAGTGACACAATTTTTAAATAAATATTCTTTTATCTGTGATTTGCACCTCGTTTTAGTTGTGCCATGGCATATTGCACCGCGTTTCAGTCAAGTGTGGCAAAACGTACCTGCGCTCGGTCTAGACCAATCAAAGCAGCGAAAATGATTTCAATGACCGAGGCACGGTGCATTGTGCTTAAATGCTTCCGGGCATGCAGAATTGAACCATGATATTGGCACTGTTGCCACATTTCCCAGTTTTGCGCTACACGGAGTCATTTTGTTATCTTATGTGGAACGCCCCATTTGTTTTTATTGCAATAAATTGGGCGTATCAAGTTTAGTAAAACACCAAATTTTCAAAATTGTATCTCTTTTAATTGCTGAGATGTGACAACAACGCATTTTAGTAAAAAGTACGGGAACGCTTAAATATCTGCAAAGTCGCTGAAGCTGCATTTACAAAATTCGGCAGCGGGGGGTTTCCGGGAATGCGGAATTAAACCATGATATTGACACTGTTGCCAGATTTCCCAGTTTTGCGGTACACGTAGTCATTTTGTTATCTTAAATGGAACGCACCTTTTGTTTTTATTGCAACAAATTGGGTGCGCCCAATTTAGTAGGATTCCAAATTTTCAAAATGTTATCTAATGTGCTGAGCTGAGATATGACATCATAATTTTGACTACGTGTACCGCAAAACTGGGAAATCTGGCAAGAGTGTCAATATCATTGTTCAATTCAGCATGCAAGGAAACCCCCAGGTACCGAATTTTGTAAATGCAGATTAAGCGATTTTGAAGATATTTAAGCGTTCCCGTACTTTTTACTAAAAATGCGTTGTTGTCCCATCTCAGCAATTAAAAGAGATACAATTTTAAAAATTTGGTGCTTTACTAAATTTGATGCGCCCAATTTATTGCAATAAATACAAATGGGGCGTTCCATTTAAGATAACAAAATGACTCCTTGTAGCCCAAAACTGGGAAATCTGGCAACAGTGCCGGAATCGTGGTTCAATTTCGCATGTGTGGAAACCCCCAGGTACCGAATTTTGTAAATGCAGCGTGAGCAATTTTGAAGATATTTAAGCGTTCCGGTACTATTTACTAATAATGCGTTGTTGTCACATCTCAGCAATTAGAAAAGATCAAATTTTGAAAATTTGGGATCTTACTAAATTTGATACGCCCAATTTATTGCAATAAAAATAAGTGGGGCGTTCCATTTACGATAACAAAATGACTCCGTGTAGCACAAAACTGGAAAATCTGAAACAGTGCCGATATCATGGTTCAATTCCGCATGCCCGGAAATCCCCCTGTACCGAATTTTGTAAATGTAGCTTTAACGATTTTGAAGATATTTTAGCGTTCCGGTTCTTTTTACTAACCCTGTATGTGTTAACTTTAACAAATTTCAAATCTTATTTTTCTTTATACAAACTTACAATAAACACCAATGAAAAACAGATTGGAAAAAACACCTTACATAGCACATAGAGTCCATTAAAATAGAGTACTATAATACAATATTAAAATACTATTGGCATGTATCGATCAGCCAACCACAAAACTTATCGGGAGATACAAACGGCAGGCAAGACAAAAGATAATAAAACGCTATAATTCAACTCATCATAAAAAACACAATAATTCACTCATTATAAAAAACCATTCCACACAATCGATGGAAAGGGATGTTGTAATTTAAGGTTCTTGTATCATGTTTTACGAAAGGGGTCATAGTATCTCCTTATTTGAATTTGAATTTGAATAATCCGAGTGACAAGAATTGGGATCGATAATGACCGGTAATATATCCGAAGTACCTCTCCTTTTTCCAGTCCTCGCTAATTGTATTTTAGCATTTGTGTGATGAACTTAATTTCTCCATTTTTTTGGTGTAATCTAAAACAGATTCTCTTATAAAATAGCAATATCTAAAAGTTGGACTAGATTCTTACCTTTTGAAGTGCTTCATTCCACAAATTTAAAACAGCTTCGCTTGTGACAGGATGTATCGAACTGATGCATCTGCTTATAACAGGATGTATCGAACTGATACAAGCCTCATAGTAACGCTTACGCTTACATTCTGACCATCTCAATAGGATTATATTATAAGATCAGTAGATATCTGCACTCTGTCAATATTCATCAGATTCGCTTGCAATGAGTTGTTCGCCTACAATAAAACCGAAATAATAAATAAATTATTTAAAATAATGAAAAATTAAATGCAGATTACCTTTCTCATACATAGCATATATGCTCTCCCTATAGTATGGCCATAACCTTTGTGAAGAGGCTCTCCACGAGACGAAATAATAGCAACATTTGCCTTGGTTTTAAAATCAACACGTTTCTGGACTCCCTTTTAATGAATTCTGTGCACAGTGGCTGACGATATTCCTAAAGCATCAGAAAATCTACAACAAATAAAAATATAATATGTACGGACGTAATTAAATTGATATATTAGGGTGGGATTATCCAATTCCCTGAACATAAATCTATCCGTAAACACATATTAATCTTTAACGTATTTCGTCGAGTATTTCGTAATAGGTATCTAAATGAGTTTGTTCAACTTAGTAATAATAATTTCAATTTCTTAAAAAACAATTACTCCTTTTAACTTAAGTTTTTACCTTTTTTATAATCATTGCTGTTAAACTTGCATCTCGAAATTTAGACAGTGAAATTAAGAAATAACACTTCCAGTTGACAATGTATCCTTTTCTTTCATAAAGAAAATTACAAAGACGGCACCAAACCGGAGGCTTGACAGAAAGAGCCTTACTTTCCCTAATTGGAAACTCTTAAGATCGCGTTTTTAACGCTTAAAACCCATTTTTAAGACTTAAAATTATGCTAAATACGAATAATGTTTAAGAAGAAGTAGTATAATAGGATAATCCTATTCTTTATATATTGTTAAAACTGTACTTTTGGATCAACTTACATTAAGTATATACTGAACTCACGGGATCCAATAAGTTTTATTTGGGTTTCAATGTAAGGAAGACTCAAAAGGCAAACGAGGAAATGGATGGTGCAACATATGCTCTCGTAAAAAGACAAAAGAACATGGAACATCCGCATACATTACAATAATTGGATTTGGAAAGACCATCAGAAGGATATGCCGGTTCCTTGCATAAATGGCTACGATTGCTAAGATTAACTTCTTTGTTATATTATCATTTTACTGTTTATCCGAGATGTTTCGTGAATATTTTCATATATTTTTATTGTATATTTTCTCTGTATTTTTTCATTAAAAGTTAATTTTCAATTAAATTCGTTTGTGCTATACACAATTTCAGACAATGCGCATTCTGTTATTCGAATAAAATTGTATTCCATGACAGCATTCACATAATGAGTTACAGCGCGAGTATTGTTAAGATTTAAACTATACGATTTTGTTAAAATGTGTGTACAATATTTAAAAAATTACCATTTTTTTGGTATTGCTTGTCGATTTTTTTTACGCACGCAGAGCCTAGTAATTTCTCTTAGGCATACAGGGCCTAAAAATAAAAGGCCGTCATTGTAAAATTTAAATGACCATTAAACAGTTTATAGCCGCTATAAAACATCAGTAGAAAATATTATTTTTTCTTCAAACGTCAGTAAATCCGTCATTACTCGACTGTGTAGGCGGCAGTGAAGTTTCGTTTTTCCTCCGCCGGAGCTTTACTTTTCACTTTTCCGCCGGCGGAGGTAAAAGTGTTGTCATAGCAACATAGATGCAATACAAGCAAACATCAAAATAAGCGTCAACAACTCAAGAGTTATTAAACTAAAATGTGTATTTATCATTCAATGTGTGACTGCATTTCTAAAAATCACTAATTTAGGAACAAATTGGTTATTATTTAATCGAACTTACTCAATAACTGCTTATCAATGCGGAATTAAAACGCAATCGAAAACGCAATTTAAAAAATATAATTATTGTTGACAGTGTCCACTGACAGCTTTATGTTACATTACTATAGTAACAACCTGAGCCTATTCACCGACACCGCACCGGTCTAAGCCGCCTTGCGAACCTACTTATCTTTAATAATAACTATTATTACTATTAAAAAGAGACTTTTTGCATTAATTTGTCGACATTTGAAGAAAAAACAGCATATTTTATTTGGAGGAAAAGTTACTTTTCATGGCTTGCCCTCTATTACCAGCCTCACTCCGTTCGGCTGTTAAACACGAGCGCGCCATGAAAAGTATTACTTTTCCTCCATATAAAATAATATACTATTAATCTGCTTCTTGCAAACTGAACTTGTTCAGCGATTTATAAAAGTGTATTATATTTAAATTACTGAAAGCTAGTATTATTTTTTAATATGATAAACCATAATATTTGGATGGCAATATAAAATGCTTATAGGAAAGCATAAATAATACAGATTTAATACTGTACATTTACGGCTTAATATTTATAATACATTTTTAGCTGTTGTTGGCATTTCTCATAACATCAGAAGCCTTCGTAGCTAAATATGAAAAATTAATCATGCAGTGGTAGTTTAATATATCTAGGACAATTAATCACGAATTTAGGAGATATGTAAGCAACATAACCATATTCGACGCCACGTATTGCAGAAACATGTCCTTCTGGCGATGTACTGATTGTGATTTAGTGTACCTATGTAATATAAGATTTGATATAATTAAAACAGATCTAACATCGGAGATATATAGGTATTAAAACTCCATTTTCATTTTTATATTTTGATTGTTATGCTTCGAATAAAAAATTATAACTTAAGTCAATCAATTTTTTTTTATATAATATGTATACGGAAAAACTAACTTAGTAGACAGATGACCTTATCTCTAGAAATTACGGATTTTCTACCAGTCAGTTTAATTTACTGTCGAATAGATTCACTTGAAATCGATAAAAATTATTTCCAAATAAACAACCGGATTTTTATAACTCTTGTCCAGACAACGCTTACAATGGTATTTTATTAAAAATGAAACTGGACAGATCTGGATGAAATTCATAAAACCATGGTAATAATATGGCGAATTCCGCAAGACCTATAAACACTGTCAGCACTGGGAAATCTGTATGATGTCAGTTTAGTCTGTTTTGCGATTCGCAAATATATGTATTAGGTCCGAAAACCACAACTGCAGAAATTTCCTTATTGTTAAGTGAGTGGGCAGTCAATATGCGCAAGCCCATTGAGAGAAATTTTAAAGATTGCTCAGAATGAGAATAATATAATATATAATACAATAAATCCATTCTCTGATATGGAATTTCAAGATTGAAGAAATGCTAGGAAAGATAAAATAGCAACCGCAACAACTACCAGAAAGTCAACAAGTAAGTACAGTAAGTATCGCCTAGACATAGGCGAGTACGAGTTGATGATTAATTACTGTGACGTAGACACTTCAGGAGGTATTTAAGTAACATTTTTCCATATATAACTTTCTCGAGTTAGCACGGAGAGGTAATGAGGAAATAAGCAGAAAGAAAATCAAAACAAATCAAAGTATGGACAAGGATTCTCCTGAAAGAAAATGGTATGTACTGTAACACGATTAGTCAATAGCTTAATAGCCGGTCCATATGCCTGGTTTACTCAGCGGTGTTAATATTTATAGATGTGGGTCGTAGACTTGATAGTTGAGCGATGGCGCCACTAAATTTTTTATTATGAATATATCAATGGTTTTGAAGTATTGAAATTAGAGTAGTAAAATTTAGAAAAATACTATATATAAAAATATCGAGAAACATTAAAAGAACTTTATAAACTCTACTTGACTTTGATTTCAGCATACCAGAATAATCATCAAATGTCCCAATTAAGCTATTTATTTAAATATTAAATACTTTCACAGACATAACCGCACAAAGGAAAATTAATTAGGTCTCAAACTTAGTTGAGATATGGTATCGCACCTAAAATAAAGATAATATTCTCCAAAATAAGTTTTATCCAAATTACAAGATTATTAAGTCTTAATTTTAAGTCCGAAATCATGAAAACTGCCAAATTCCAATTTTTGAAATCTTTCTAACTTAAATATGAATTTTTAAAATTCTGACTAAAAATATAGGTAATCACCGAACACCTTAAATATGAATTATTATGCTAAATAAAAAACCTGTTATAAATTAATCCCATGGCAGCGATAACATCAGTGGTCAAATAAACAATAATAATAAATATATATCAAATCACTTAACCTGTGAAAAAAAATCTGATCAAAGAAGCTACACGGGAATTCGAAGTGGGCTTAATTCTGTAAGATGCGTAAAGACGAAAATCTAATGTAGCAATTAGGAAAGATGGTTTGCTGCCATAAAACTTACAGCAAATTACACTAAAAGCATAATATTTAATTAAGTAAACGAAATACAAAAAATTAACCAGATAATTATTATGGTCTTAGCAAGACATTTGCCAAGAAGAACACATCATAGAAGATAGTAAAGGAAGTCGATATTAGTTAATCAAAAAATGTTAAGAAATGGTAATAGATACAATAAGAGATGATAATAGATTAAAGATCATTTAACGGTAAGTTTAAAAATAGTAAAGCACGATGTGGTAAGTGAAATAGGTAATTATAAAGCCTACTTATTTTCTTATGGTCATACACGAGTCGAATCCACTAGTAGTACTTGGTGGCTAGTTCTTAACTTCTTCAACTACTTGGCTGATACCAATTAGGGCTTTGGTGCTTCCTGTGAAGCTACACGTCACACCATGCGGTCAGCATCACTTTGACACAACGTCTCAAATGGGTGGAATAAAATCACTAATCATTCTAGCCGCTTATTTTAGGAATTAAAGAGCAAAAACCAATTAAAATCAGTGGATCATAGCGGCACTTCTTCTATTAAGCCACATATGCAGCTAGATAAATCACATTATTTAGACATTATTGTTAACGTACAATAGCGACATTACCGGATTCATCGCGCATAACGGCTACAGTTGCGGCTACTAATACAATACAATTTTGGAACTACGCGTTTAACAATTACTATTTCAAATAGTTTAAAAATATATTTTTCTTAGAATAAAGTTGTTCATAACTATATAATTTTTAATGTATTTTTAATTCCAGAATTTATCTTGTCGAACTCATCTCAATCTTATATTTAACTGGATAAATTTTGCCTGTATACGGATTAAAACGGAGTTTTATCCACAATACCGAAACAGAATTATTGCACTCGACGCGCGTTTCGCTAACCATGTTAGCATCATCAGGAGATGATGAGAGTTTTAATCATCTCCTGATGATGCTAACATGGTTAGCGAAACGC
>JAEQML010081438.1:0-11199 GCA_016904865.1 Pissodes strobi
AGAGGTTCATTTCTGGTTCCCATATTATGTTTAATCTATATAAATGAGAGATATGGGAATACCAGAAAAATATAAACCTTTTGCTGACGACACGACCAACTCTTTCACCGCAAGTAGTATTTTGGCAACTAAGGAGGGCTCTATCTATTGTTGAGCAGGAAAGGGCTAAGCAGCGGTTTTCTATAAATAAATAAGCTACTAAAACTAAAACATAGTTTTATCCACAATGCCGAAACTGATTTTTTTTACTCAACGCGCGTTTCGCTAACCATGTTAGCATCATCAGGAGATGATTTGAAAAACAGTTTTAATCATCTCCTGACGGTTGGCGAAACGTGCGTCGAGTGCAAATATTCTGATTTGATTGTGGATAAAACTATGTTTTAGTGCATTTTGCCTAAGGTTTCAAACCCCAACATAGTTAAGCTACTAAAAGACAACGTGCCTTATGTTCAATGGTGTAGAGTGTGAAGTCCTTGGAAGTGTTGCTGGAATCAATACTTCAATGATGAATAGCTAAGAGTAAAATTGATTTATTTTGTGAAATCAGTGGGGTCTGGAAGTTGGCATATTACCCAGAATTCCATTCGCACTTCTTATTATGGTATTGTTGTTTAGGGGCATTCGGCGGAGGCCAGTAGGATTTTTGCGTTCCAGCGTGAAACCGTTTGAATTTTGGCTGGACTTTGATTTTGCATATATCTCACTGAAAATACTTACACTACTTACCATATATGGTGGTGACCTACTGGAGGCTGGAAAGATGCCAAAATGTACCGGACTATTAGACGATAAAATTAATTAAGTCGTTTCCAGAAGAAAATAAGGTGCTACCTTCAAAGGATATACAGTTTTAGGAAAGTAATCCTCATACTCAGACTTTAGTCGATTGACATGGAATCGATCACCAACTAAGTAGTTTTGGTTAGTTTAAATTTCAATTAAGTAACGAACGGAGAGTTAATTAAACTAGGAGTACAATGAATTACGAGTCAAAAATACTATGCAATTGGGTAGTATGCAGTTTTCAAGAGAAACGTGGCACGAACTGATCAGATCAATAGATGTGTATTTGAATATGACTAAGTAGGTAAAACCTACCTATAAAATATGACACAGGTCTACTTGCACATCTCGCCCTTTTTCACTTTTCACTAACGCCACTAACTAGCTTTGAACAATTATTTTTTGCATACAGAAGACCCGACTTGCCTATTAATTTGTGCACCGTTATAAACCCCAATAATATACCATACTACGACATCCTTAATTACTATTTTGTTCCCAGTTTTACTAATACATTGTCGTACGCCACTTATATATCTACTAATAAATCAATTAAGTCCCTCTTTGCAGAATAATTATTAATTAACTATATAGACGTTCAATAAGATTACAATTATTATCATTAATCAATAGGTTACAATTCAACTGCAAAAATACGTTTTAGATAGTAATTATCTTATAATGAATTTATATTTTAATTGCTATACCTTCTAATGCTAGAAAATAAATATAATACCGCGTTGGAAACATATCCGCGTATAACATGTTGAAGATATACCAGGTTACATAAAAAGGTCAAACCTAAGTCATTCAGTTGTTCGTTTTTCAAGTGATTTTTATTTAAACAATTTAATACTAATGAAATAAGGTAGACATTATTTGATTCTCAGAGTTAACTATATAATTAATAACCCTATTATCTATTCTCAACTAGTTTACCCTTAAAAAAACAAAATTTAATAAGAAAACCAAGCAAAGCACAATATAGCTTCAAGCTTAGCTCAGTGCCACTTTCTTTTAAATACCATTTGTGCTCATCTAATAGGTACATCTGCCCTCTGGGTACCCCAGCCTCTTTCGGTGCAACTTTCCACCAGAAGGATGTCTTTCCGTCTGCAGCAGGCACCGTTTAAGAGTAAGCCCCTCAGAATCGTACAGTCCTACACAAAGAAAAATTTTAGTTAGTTTAGTTCTAACCGAGTCCAGTAAATAGTGCTGGGTGAGGAGAGCTCAAAGACCTAGCCGATAGATCTGCTGGAAGGCCCCAGGTTTCCTCTTAACCACCCACTCTACATTCATCCTATTTTTCCTGACTTACGGATGAAAGTCAGGATCACACCTCATGGCCGGCACACAGTCTCCTCAATCTGCATTATTGTAGACCCGAAGACTGCACATCCACCTGGGTAATGGATAGAGGTTTAATCCTCCTCCACACTCAGGCTCGTGCGTCTTCTTAGACAGAGTTACCATACATTCTTGGAGCTGGGAACCCGTCCAGGTTACTTCTTCTTATAAAGAGAATTATTTCCGTGTTGATCAAAATTCCTCACACCAACTTTCTACTATTCTACAAGCTACTTGCATTTCTTCAGAGAAGGCACGAATATAACGGAGATAAGAACCGAACTGCCAACAGCCTATCTATGACAAGGCACGACATATATGGTAAGAGGCTACCTTAAGGGTATCCCCCATAAACCTCCAAGTTTAGACTATAGTTTTCAATGGCAACACTAACACTGCCCTTTATGAGGTTGGTACGAGCTTTGTCAAAGGATCTCTCCTTATCACAGCATCAGTCTGATCTCCCTAAAGTTAGCGTGTGTTCAACCCTTTTCATCGCCGTGTACAGCGCAGTCATAGCCAGGCATGCCGATCCTCTTAAAACAGGGCAGTCTTCAAATACCTTTCCATAGATTATCTATCCGCGATTCTTTCCAGAGCTTCGCAAATGTAAATTTTATTTAATACATATATCTTTAAGATAATACTGCCATAATACATATAACTGAAACTAAATTCCCATTAATTTTAACACGCAAAAACTAAATTTAATATTTATGCGTGTGATTATGCTTAACGGCTTTAAATCCGTAGTCTTATTGAGTCGATCAGTACTAATGTCGCCATCTATATCAGATGCCATAAGTGCCAAGCCATATTGGGAAGAGCCGATTGGCAAAGCTGCAACTAATTCCAAATTGACAAAAGCAAACCAAAGTGTTTTCGATCGGCGGAAGGAGAACTGAGAGCAGTCGTTTTCCGCACCATAAGACCATCGATTTGCAGATGATACGGCTAATCGATTTTGTTAAAACCAGAAGCTGAGTCTAGATGTCGCAGCAGTCTTTTTAATATTGCAATAATGCATAATTATTTAATCATGAATAATTTAATGCGCAAAATTATTTTAAGAGTAACATTGTTATTTCATATTTTCTGAGAAATCCTGCTTTTGCGCTTTTTTGGCAAACAGCATAGTTTAGCTTATGTGGAAGAAAATAATGCTAAAAATTTTTGGAGTGCCACGCCCTGATGTCACATTTTTTATATGTAAATTTTATATTGAAAATACAGTTTTAAAAAACCCTTTTATGTAAATTATTTCGTTTTGTCGTAATGTTGCCTAACTTGCCTAACTGATAATAAAATATGTAATATGAAAGAAATTGAAACAAATAAAAAACTTAAATAATTTTGTTTTTGTATATACATGGTGCTTCACGTTCATAATTGAATGCTAATCTTTAAGGGTGATAATCTTTGGGTGATTCTAAGTAGAAAATGTCATATGAAGATAGGTCCGCAACCGCCTTATTTTTGAGTTACAGGGTGTTGAAATTAAAAAAAAAATCTGTTTTATCCCAATACTTCTAAAACCACTGTTTGGGAAACACACTACCCAAACAAGATCAAAATGCACTGCATTTACCTCAACTAATAAATAAAATTCAAAACACCTTTATCGCCATATTTTAAACCACCCCCTGTACTTACCTAATGCGTTACCCGGGTGAGACGATGTCAGAAGTGACAATACAGAAAAAATTCTTCTCGCGACGCGTGTAAGAAGATAGAAAATTACCTCTTGCTCCGCGAAATATACTATTATTGCTCAAGTTACTCATGTATTCTCGTTTAGACAGCTCCCACAATTAAAAAATGTCTTAATGCGCTGTGAAGATTGAAATAAATTCATTCAAGTTTATTTCCAAGTTGAAGTTGAAGTAAAGTGCCAGCCCGTATAATGCAACAAAAGGGATGATATGTACCTGTAAAACCAGACACGGATGAAGATATATCTTTGTTGACTGTTTCCCAAAGATAACCGGTAAATTAGTCGAATACGGGTGACTGTCTTTGGTGAAATGCGTTCTGGTTTCTATATATAGAAAACTCATGTAAATATATTGTTAGTAGTAATTGATTTAATGATAAAGCCTTTTAAAGTCAACGTCACTGTCAAGGGTTTATGGACGGAATTAAACATGATATAGATACCTGCTCAATTTAACATTTATTTCCTTGATTTTGTAAATTTACACCATTCCTAGTTCCTATTCAATTTAGATTAATGTATGAATGAAGCTGAATGTATGTGTAGTTATTTAAGTTAGTAGATAAGAGTTGTAAATATTTCAACCTTAACATTGTTGTTGATTTGTTGACCTTGGCCTTTTTTACTGTCAACAAATAATAAATATTATTATTATATTTACATTTGTGTCTCTTTTACCGGTTTCAGTCATTCAGTCAGATTCTGTTAAATATAACCTAAACTACGCAGTAAAAATTAACCTGATCCGATTAAAGTAATAAAACTGACAATTTACTAGTAATTAAATAAGAGGTGAATCAGTGCTTATGGTGCTGATCTTAAAAAATAAGATTAGGCATCCAATGTCGAATTAAAGTCATCTCTGACTAGTTTCTAGACTTGTAGAAACAAGCTAGAACCCTGACTTTAGATGCGTCAAGTTAGATACGGAAATTTAGCTCTGTCCGCTCTAACCACTCCGGATATTTTTTTACATTTTAAATTTATTAAGTACGTATAAAAATAAATTTTTTTAAGCAAAATATTTTTTTCAACTCCAATCAGTGGCGCCCCCTCTAACATGCCCTCTAATATTTTTAAGCGAAAAAATTAAACGCCACTGCTTTTTCAAAGTAAAATTCATTTCCCTAATCTCCTATTATTTCTTAATAAGAATGTCCTCTTCACTTTTTTCTGTTCGTCGAACGGTTTTCGATTAAAAAAATAAACGGCATTTATCTGCACGGCTCTAATTCCTAATTAATTGCTACATCCTGCTACCTATTATTTTCGAAGTTCCTTCTAAGGTTATTAGTCCAATATCTTTTAATACAGCAGAAGCAATAATGGCAGCGGATCTATGAGAAACACCCGTTCTATCGCAGGCTTGTGCGAAACTTGGTAGTTTTATACGCATTTGTTTAGGACTTGCTACTACTTGTAAACTAGCTCCTTGCTTTACATTAAAACCGCAGTCATTATCAGTTGTCTCTCCACAATCTGATGGCAGCTCTATTTCTAGCACACTGGAGGTAGAAGTTGAAGGTAGGGAACTTTTTTCCAAGTCTTTTCGATGTAAAGATCGTTGAATGCTTTTGGTAACTAGCGGATCAATACGCCACTTTTCTTCGATATTCAAGGCTATCAAGGCCTTTAGTCAACTCTGGGTCATCCACAAGACGGACTGCTCTCCTCTATATGGTGTCTAATTTCTTGAGTAACTGTTTGGGTGCCGATCTCCACGCATGGTAACAGTATTCCAGAGATGGTCTTATCTGGGCCTTATAGAGGAGTAAGAGCTGATGTGGTGTATACAACTTTTTTGTTCTATAGAGTGCTCCTAGTTTTTGTGCAGCTGCCTTGGCGATTTTGGTAACACGACTATGCCAAGACATGTTGGTTCCTACGTTGATGCCCAGCAAGCTTATGGATAAGACCAGAGTCAGTGTTTGTCCTGTCATTGATAAGTCAGGTTCTGCAGTGTTTCATTTTTTCTTTTGAGAAGATAGCTGCTTGAATCTTTCTTGCGTTAAACTGGACGTTGTTTTCTTCACCCCATTACACAAAGGCGTTCATATACTCATTGATGGCAGCAATCTGATTTTCTCGCTCGCGTTGGGAACGAGCAGCGGCTATTGGAGTCAGCGACATGAATGAGGATATAAGAGTGCTGTCATCTGCAAAGCTGCAAACAGAATTGTTTGTCCTGTCTAAGAGATCGTTGATATAAAGCAGGAAGAGTGTGGGAGATAATGTGCACCCATGAGGAACTCCGGCATTGATTGTAAATTCCTCCTACAGATGTCCATCAATACCAAGTCGGATGCTTCGATCCCTTAAGAAATTGAAAAGCCGTAGAAGCAGTGCTGGGGGTAGTTTGCATAAGGAACTTTACAGCCTTGTTCAGTACCATATCCAGAAATTCCGCTAAGGAGTCCTTTTTCCTTACTGCTCTCAGTGTGTTGCTATTTATAGTCAGAAAGTCAGGGCTAATGGTTTTGACATAGAAGGACGCCGTCGACCGGAGGCCAATATGCGCCACAGATAATTTTTTCAAGTGAAAACTTCTTCTGGCGCGGATGAGACTGAGTCGTCACGCGTCACGTTCGGCAATGTCGGTATCGATTTCAGCCAAGCAAAAGAGGTAATTAGTCAGGGGAGTTCAGCACACATTTTCCTGGGTAATGAAAGAAATTGAACCGTCACGAGCGACGCGTGACTCTAGGCTAACGCTGGAAAGGCAGTGCTTCGTTAAACGCTAAAGTCCTTCCTTTTTTCATCCGTAAAAATTGTCCTTCACATTGAAATTTTTTAAAACTTTATTTAAATATAGAAAATTCAATATTTTTATGAAAAATATTGAGTATATATAAACAAACGAGTTGACTTCTCTGAAAAAAGTGGTAACTTGCAGTTTCTAAACTTAATTTAAGAAATGGATTTCCCTAATACTCTGACTTTGAAAATATCTTTTTCTCTATTGAAGTTTTGTTTTAGATGTAGTTAAGTCAAGCAGAAAATATAATTATATTGTTTTTTTAAGATTTAGAACGCGTAAAAAACGACAATTTGCCTCAAAATTAACTATTTTAAGCCTAGCCCCCGAAAAAGCTTTCTGCCTCCGGCAGGCAAGCTTTGTCCTTCTTGACCTACTTATAAGAAAAGGTGGCCTGCCTACTATCGCTCATTCCAGTAACTTCATTTTTCTCAAGAATGGCTGCGAGAGAAAAATTATATTTTGCTTTAATACACGGTAACTGCCGAAAAATTATTAATTTAAATTTTCTTAAATGTTTTTTACGGTCTTCCGAACTTTAATGGCCGAGAATTGAATAGGCCGAGAAACAATAGCGAATATTTTTTTTGGTGCGTATTTTTTTTGAAAAAGTGTCCCATTCGGGTCGTTCTAGCGCTGAAAATCTCGCGAAGATCGAAAAAACCGAGAGACAGTTCGAAAGCGAATTTAGAAGAGAAACACGCTCTAAAAGTTTTCTGTTCGGAAAATGTCGGAAAATGGACTTTTGACGGAAAATGCAAAATTTGAAAAAAAAATAAGGCTGTTATTTTTTTTATAAAAAACTGTCAAATAAGCATTTTAGGGATGATGACGCTTTTTATACAGGACTCATTGAATTTACACTTTCCACGATTTCGAGTTTTGACACGACCGACACGTCACCACATAATATTTTATTTCTGGGGAACCGAACGATCTAGACCAATCAAGCTTTTATACGGTAAAGAGGAGAATTGCGAGTGCAACATGCCAAGAAATTGGATCAATCCGATTAAAAATGCAGAATTAGTGATCTCTGATATAAAGAAGTTCTATAACATCTCTTTACACGAGATCGAGAATTAATCTTGCCTTGTTGAAATTTTCACTTTTGTCGTGCGTTCGCAAGTCTCATAGTTTTTTTTTAATTTTTTAAAGACGTGAAGAAAATTTCAATTATACGCAACTTTTTCGCACCTTTTGATAATATTAATTTCACTTATTAGCTTTGCTTGTATAGGGCTTATATCATCTTACTGACTTCTAACCCTCTTGTAGGCTCCTACAGCTCAGGGTTGCCGAAATTCTAGAGCCATAGACCCTGATCATGCATCTATACTAGCTTGTTAGTTTAGGTTAACCCAAATTATACCAGACTTAATCGAAAATGTGTAGGCTCCACATCTGTGAGAGCACCGCTAGCTACGGCCCTGTAACTTATAAATGCGTATCTGCCATATCATAAATACAGTCAAGAATTGAAGCAATTATATAATATAAGCTATAAGATGAAAAGAGACGTCATGCTTATGTCGAAATAGAAACAGCTACTGACCTAAAATCGGTTATATTTTATTATCACTGGAATGTATTGCCACAAACATATATAGCGCCAAATTTGAAAAACGTGTATAAATATTATTGGTTATTAGGTATTTTTGAAAAGTGCATAACTAAAGCCATTTGAAACTTGATAAAAATTAAGAGAAATATTGCTGATCTGTTTGGTGAACCAAATGTGTTGTTGAAAAGAGACTGAAGGTATGTAAAGCTAAGGAATTATTACATTTTATTCTTGAGGATAACTGAAGTAAGTAGGTATAAGATACCCTTTCTTCCCATGTCATTTTACCTATATTACTATTTTAAATAGGCCACATGTTATGAAACGACCCAAACTTAAAGCTCTGTAGCTTTGACCAATATTAACCAAATTTCGATTATGCCTTTTCAGCGTAATACTGCACATTTCGGTATACGATATTACACAGGCTTTGGTGTGATAAAACTTAAATTATGTCCTCTATATTGCCATGAATGTAAAATAAATTTATATATGTACGGGTGATCCACATAGCTTTCTAAATGGAAATATCACTATTATTTTTCAAATTACAAAAAAAATATCCCGACCAAAAATGTATATAATATGGTTCAAAAAAGCAAGGCACATGCCAATTTGTCTTTTTTAACGTAATATACCACGTTTTCGAATTTTCTTTTAAATTCTGCATATTTTTTGTATGATATGTAATCATGTATCAAAACTTGAAAGCTTTAGAATTACGAAATATTACGATTTTTTCGATATAATTACTTACCTATTTAGACACCTGGTGTTACTTGGAGATAAAGGTTTATTTTCCAAATGTTTTGGAATTAACGTTTTCATACCTTTAATTTTTTTGCTCCGTTTTACAGTAAAAAAAATTCACAGCCCTTTACAAAGATGCAACCGGGAGAGACATTGTAAATGCTGAAGCAGAATGAAACGCTTATTAAGTTTGGCATCCGAGAAAACTCACAATTGTGTTGAAAGTAATAGTTGATATAAGTTTGGGTTAGTTTGGGTTAGATCAGATTAGATTACGTAAGTTTAGTTTCCTAAATTATACCACATAAATGTATATTACTAAAAGTTTCGCTCTTTTTTACAATTGATAACAAGTATGGTTGTAAAAAGCAAAATATCATTTGCATTCGATTCGTCTCTCATTCCCCGACCGAACGATATGCAACACGACTAGTCTGTCGTTGGAAACTAAAAGCCACCCTCACACACCCCTAAGACAATTTAATGTTAAAAATAACTTTTAGCAGATAACGCAACATTTAGTTAACCAAAATGTACAACATAAATACATATTACTTCAAGTTTCGTTTGTTTTTACAATTATTTATAATATTAGTAGTGTTGTAAAGCCTAAAAAAATGCATTAGACTCGTCTCCCAATCACTTAGTATCAACCTATTTTAGTCATTTGAGTCGGTTCCGATACGTTATAGTCAATTTTAATAGAAATGGTTAGTTTTAGTTAGTCGTTTAATGAACTTTAGGTTTGTTTCACTGAGTCTCAACTTATTTTACTTATTTGGGATGGTTCCGATACGTTATAATCTATTTTGATAGATTTGGTTGGTTTTGGTTAGTCGTCCAATCAACTTTCAATTAGTTTCACTTAGTCTCAACTTATTTTAGTCATTTCCGATACTTTATATTCAATTTTAATGAACTTGCTTAGTCTTGGTTAGTCGTTTAATCAACTTTTGATTAGTTTCACTTAGTCTCAGATTATTTTAGTCATTTGAGTTGTTTCCGATACGTTATAATCAATTTTAATAGATTTTGTTAGATTTGGTTAGTCGTCTAATCAACCTTCGGTTCGTTTCATTTAGTATGAACATATTTTAGTTATTTGAACCGGTTCCGATATGTTATAATCAATTTTTATTGATTTTCTTAGTTTTGGATTGTAGTGCAATCAATTTTCGGTTAGTTTCACTTAGTCTCAACTTATTTTACTTATTTGAACCGGTTACGATACGTTATAATCAATTTTAATAGATTTTGTTAGATTTAGTTTGTCGTTTAATCAATTTTCGTTTCGTTTCACTTAGTATCAACTTATTTTAGTCATTTGAACTGGTTACGATAGGTTATAATCAATTTTAATATATTTGGCTAGTTTTGGATAGTCGTTAAATCAACTTTCAGTTAGTTTCACTTAGTCTCAACCTATTTTAGTTATTTGAGTCGTCTCCGATACGTTATAATCAAGTTTAATAGATTTGGCAAGCCGTCTAATGAACTTTCGGTTAGTTTCCCTTAGTCTCAACTTAGTTTAGTCATTTGAGTCGGTTCCGAGATGTTATAATCAATTTAAATAGATTTGGTTAGCTGTTTAATCAACTTTCGGTTAGTTTCACTTAGTCTCAAATTATTTTACTTATATGAGCTTGTTCCGATACGCTATAATAAATTCTATTAGATTTGTTAACACTTTCCACCTCGGTAATATATACTATTTAACCAATCAAACATAAAATCACGGTGGTCCTTTAGCGCTCATTAAAAGCCAAATTATTACCTTGAGGAACAGTTCTGGTTAGTCGTCCAATCAACTTTCAATTAGTTTCACTTAGTCTCAACTTATTTTAGTCATTCGAACGAGTTCCGATACGTTATAATTAATTTTAATGGATTTGGTTAGTCGTTCAATCAACGTTCGGTTAGTTTCACTTAGTCTCAGATTATTTTAGTCATTTGGGTCGTTTCCGATACGCTATAATCAATTTTAATAGATTTTGTTAGATTTGGTAAGTCATCTAATCAACCTTCGGTTCGTTTCACTCATAATCAATATATTTTAGTTATTTGAACTGGTTACGATACGTTATAATCAATTTTAATATATTTGGTTACTTTTGGTTAGTCGTCTAATGGACTTTCGGTTAGTTTCACTTAGTCTTTAGTCATTTGAACCGGTTCCGATGTTATAATCAATTTTTATGGATTTCATTAGTTTTGGTTAGTCGTCCAATCAATTTTCGGTCAGTTTCACTTAGGCTGAACTTATTTTACTTATTTGAACTGGTT
>JAEQML010081439.1:0-11199 GCA_016904865.1 Pissodes strobi
ATTTTTGATTTGAGCCTTCATTTCGGAGAGAATGCGAGGTGAATACAAATATGAGCATATTTCCATCAGATTTTGCCCAGGTTCGAAGCGAGATATTTCAATTTTTTGATTTATTTTTCCGTAAGGGCCAATGTAATCTGCATATTTCAAGCAAGGATAAAAAATATAATTCGTACAAAAATGTAGATGAATTATATATGAAAACATTCATAATTTAATATCCTACACGTTCATATAATAATCTCGATTTTTAGGTATACTGCCCTTTTGCCCGTTATGATTTTTTATTACCTTCGGATTTTGAATTAACATAATAAAGCCTTCATTCTGTGAAAATTTCAGCTTGTAACCCCGAGGTGCCCACAGAAATCATTTTATAGAAGGCTTTTACTGCGTTGGGTACTCTACTATCGTATTGCATAGTTATATTAACCAGGACATTGGGAATTGTAGCTTAAGGTTTTGTGATTTGTATCCGTCACTCCAAAATAATAGAGATTTGCCGTTTCGAGCTTTTCCAGCACATGTTGTTTGATAAAAAAAAGGGGTAAGTACTATTTCTTGGGCTTAGAAGTACGGCTTGCAGATAGATCCATGCAGTAAATTTCGTTTGCCACTTTTGCATCCTGGACTTCCTTCTTTTTTCTTGGCGTAACAGAAATTCTACCTGTGGGAGATTTCTGGTCCTGTGAGACACACATTTGTCGCATTTGTCTTTTTTAGATACAAATAAATATAAATACTTTTTACTTTATAGTATTTATATATTTAGATTTTGAAGCGCAAACAGATTCTAAATATTTAAATAATAAATCCGCGCTTTTCTTCATTTCAATATAAATGGAACAGCTTTTGAGTTCAGTTTCATACCTGTTATTCTGATTTTCATCATCAATCGATAAATGGCATGCCTTTTGTTTCGGTTAGCTACCCGTTTGGCTTCGCCACATTTGCCCAAATACGATTACTTTTCTTTTTTTATATACTATTTCTTCTTTTGCTCTGTTAGCGTGATTGGCACTCTGTTTCTACTTATTTTGAAGCACCAAATGTCTGCCCTTTTTTTCTTTTTGGTTTGCTAAGTTCATGCCGGAGTTTGTAAAATACTTTTGCTTTTAGTGTTAATTGACTATAACGCGTTACATTAACTCTTCCTAGAATCGATTTCTTGCCAACACTAACTCCTATACAAAAAAAAAAAAACATTTTAATAAATTTTATAATCTCACATAGAGGATCTCACTTGCAAGACATAAAAAATTGATTTTTTTAGGAAACTAGTTCACTAAAAATCCTAATTAGGTCTCGTTTTTTACCTTTTTATGGTTATAGTAATTGCTGCAAGTATTTATTTAACCATAACTGGTTTTTTATTTCATCCATGCGTGATTCATTAAATGAAGTCAGTGACAGACTCACTATTTAGTGTGTTAGGAGTCGTGTCTTTAATGACCTGTCCAGTCAATTTGGGTTGGAAATTGAATTAACCCATAACATTCACAATAGACGGCTCCGGCTGATTAAACTGGAAATGACCAACTGCAATAGTTTGATAATCAAAAATAAAAAATATATAAACAAATATTCAGGGCGTTACCTAAATACCTACTTTCAAACACTAGTGGAGCTTCTTGCTCAGGTGATTTTGCAAAAGAAAGGTTATTAATTATATAAACTTATTTGCTAAGTTACTTGATTTTTAAAATACAGGGCGAGGTTTGGTAATACTTTCTTAAGAAAACTTGCAGCCATAAACGAAAATAAATCAAATTTAATGTTTTCGTTATTTGCCAAAATCCGGTTCGTTTGTAGTCGTTCAATTAACTTTCGGTTAGTTTCAGTTAATTCTAATTTAGTTTAGTCATTAGTTTAACCATTACGTCATCCAATGGTTGGTTCTCGGGCGCCACCGCATCTGGTTTATAGTGGTAGAGGGCCCACTCCGCGCCTGGTTGCTTTTAAACAGTGGAGAAACGGCTAACCAGGGGTCGGTCTTGTATGTTTGCGTGGTTGCCAGCTGCTTTTAGAAATTCACTTAACTACCTTGTTACTAGCAGGAAGGGATTTTTAGAAAGAAAACACACAATTTCAAAAGTAAACCTAATACAGCATCTCTATTTGCCAACTTGAAATATAAAGAATGGTCGATTAAAAACCCTGAGGACCTATGCTAACCTAGCGTTGCAACGAAAGAATTAATCTTTACTAATCCAACCTACCTAAACTAAGGCTAACCTAGAATATTATTACTTAACTAAAAAGTTACTCTTATACGACTTATGCTAACCCAAAAGATAAAGAAATGAAAATATTGAAAATATTGCCAGAGGGGGGGGTATGATATGCGAAACGTAACGGAATGACATATACATAGAGAACGGAGAAACAGAGCCGCGATATCCAACTGCTAGAAACGGAACTGCTGCGGCGAAACTGCTTTGGGTACGGGATACCAGGGTTCCCAGCGACGTGGACAACATGGAAAAGTCAAAGAATTAAAATTGTGTCAGGGAATAGTCTAAATTTGCCTAAAAGTCAGGGAATTTTGCTGAATAATCTGGAAAAAGTCACTTGAGAATCAAATTGTCCAATTAAAATTAATTTAAACTTTTAAAAACACCCCTGTGCGCACTGGCTGCTCCCTAAGCAAGGTTCAAAGCCGCCTGACGCTACAAGACAAACGTAGATTTGTTTGTCCTCGTTATACCTAGAAATAGAAATGGAGACGAACTAAATATAGTAGTTTGTTGATTAATATTTCCACCAATTGCAGTTAAACGTCAAATCGTGCAGTCTTTTGGTATGATCGCTCGGATTGGGGTTGATCCGAACGGGTATCTGACGATCACGTGGGCGAAATAAATATAATTAGGCGAGTTTTAGCGTTAACCAGGTTACACCACGTGGTTACAAATTTGGTAAAGGGGTGGTAATCTGAAGAGTATTCCGTAACCAAATTGTTACCAGACGCTAAAACGCACATTTCGTGATTTTTATAACCACACAAACCTAACATAACCATAAATTTCATTTAATTATGTTATAAGTGAGTAAATTCATTGTTGTTGTACCATTTTTGTGAAGTGTTTGTAGTACAACCATAGACAATACTATAACTCCTACTACAAAAATTAGTTTAATTAACAACTTTCTGTTACAATTTTTAATAACGTATAGGGGCTAATTTCAGGCCCGAGACCCTGAGGAATGCGGGGGCAACGTTTTTCTTGCTCCAGTCTGGGTCTTCAAATGAAACCAAATTAGTATTCTGAGTTACACTGGATTTATAAACTCGAAAAGTTCGCAATGTTGAGACTCAGTTGGGAGTTCAAATTTTAGTTCAAGATGAACTAATGAAATCATTTAGTTCAATTTATAAACTCAGTTGGCGAAAAGTTCGCTAATTTTCAGAATGTTCGCAAAGTTCAGAGATAACCAAATTTTATGTTCGGAGTTCGGAAAGTTCGTCCCAACCAATGAAAAATCACTGTACTAGCACGTGATCGCTGTCAATAGCCGATTTGACATTTGAAGTCGCACAGCTGTTTTTGTTTTTATTGTTAATTGTTACTTTTTTGTGAAAATGGCCGAATCTGAAAAATGGATTAAATTTGAGGATATTGTTGCATATAGATACTTATAGAAATAATTAAAAATTATCCATTTTTGTACAATCTCGGTTACCAGGTTACAAATTTTTAATACCCGAAATTCTATTGGTTGTGAGTTTTAACCAAGCAAATATGAACTTTCCCAACTTCTTGGTGATGTTTATAAATGCCATAAAATGAACTCCGAAATCTAAACCTCACCAACGAGTGCGAGTTTATAAATGGACCTTTAATCTCTAACAATATGTTTTTGCTAGCTTGTCAGTCATACAAACAACTATTCCGACTGTAGATTGGATACATTTTTTTCTAATTGGGTGGGCTGTAATTCTAAATACCTTGACTTTGGGATGTCATTAAATTTATTTTAATATTATCACATGGTAATGCAACCGTTGCATCAGGTTTATCAGTAAATAAAAATATTCTAGTAGAAAATTTATTAGAAAAGTCCTTAGTCGCCCAAAGGCGCGTCTATGGTTCCATCAGAAACACTTCTGATGGGCTTTTCGGGGTAAAAATAACAGACAAAATGAAAAAGTTTGTTAAAAACTCATATCGAACCTATAAAGGAGCTTTAGAAGAAAACAAAAAAAAAACTGAAGATGTTGATAAAGCTAAACTACAAAAAAAGCTTCCAGTGAAATTTATCATTTAGAAATAAAAAAAAAGATTAGAAAAAGATAGCACAGAAACCTGCAATAGATTTACGGATATCCGAGTTACGTAAAAAATTAAAGCTTTAAAAATAAAATACTTTTTTAGTTTGTATTACGCTAAGTATTAGTTCACTGTTATTTAGCCAAAGTGATGATTTCTCTACTACTTAATCATGATATGTACTGGTGCATACAGTTAATTATTTGTTTAGGTTTTATTTTGTTATAAATGTTGGTGTTTATAAGTTTATATACAAGCGATCTCGAGATAATATTGTAGTTTAGCTCTGTAGGTTACTAAAAATGGAAGCGAGATATTTTTGAATATACCTCTAATATTTGCATGTACCCGGAAGTTATTATTTTGCATAAAGCAACATTGATGGACATTTTTCAGATTTTTCGTACGTATTACCAAAGAATATTCTAGTAGTAGAATATTCTTTGGTATTACCTATACCACCCCTTTTATATTTGAATTAACAATACATACTTATTATTACTTACTTCTAAACGTAAAACTTTGAATAGGTCATTGTTCCATTGCTAAGTTCCTATATTATGTGTTATTTTTGTTCTTAAATAAACAATTTTTGAAATGTACGCGTTTCAGTTCTGCTAATACAAGGAAATATGTGATCAAGATATTCTATTATTTGTTTCTGGTTTGTAAAAACATGCCCATAATTTCAATTCAAAAGTCATGGAAAACGTGGAAAAGTCAGGGAATTGGGCAATAGAAAATTGCTGGGAACCCTGCCTATCGGTGGACAGTAATAACGTCAGTTCGCGTTAGCCGCAGATTATAATGGCAGACGCAGTTTCTTGGTGTGACTGGAACGCAGTCGGGAATTTTCATGAAAGAATAAGTTTATTTGAATGGCGTAGATAAATTATACCAACTACAAATATAGACAAGAGATATTTTTGGCAGAATAAAGAAAAATTACTTCAAATAAATTGTTGTAGTCTGTTATTGCCATGTTTAATTAAAAAAAAAACAGTACAAATCAATACATGTAAATATGTCGTGATTTATTAAAAAAGAACGTAATTTTTTTTTTCAAAAAAATCATGATTTTTTATAACCCTAAAGAAAATAATCGCTAGCAAATGCGGCCTTTATTTTTTACACTGTAATTTGCTTATAAATAATATTTTAAGCTATGTGTATATGTTTTAATGGCATTTTTTAACTTTTAGCATTTTTTTTAATACGATTTATTAACCTTTTATTTCGAGTTGGGTCGAGCGTGGCCCTGGAAGGATTATTTTATCATTTTGTACATTTTAAAGCTGAGCTCTGATGTTTCCAAGGATAAATTATTTTTAAATTGAAATACAGTTTAAAAAGACTAATTATTGGAAATTATTATATAAATTTGGTGAATGATAACAACAAAATGTTAAATGAAGCATAAAAATTAGGGAACAATCGATAAAAATACGTATCAGAATTACAAAAGTATTTTCCAGGAATCAATAGTGGCTAAGAGTTTTTTCTAACTGATTTTTTTTCAGTGCGCATATTAGATTTTTAAATATCTGAACGTTATTCGATTAAGACCTCAATCTTCTTCGGAACTCCTAACTAGTTATTGTCCTGATCCGGATATTATTAACAGCACTACATAATCCATTCCCATGTATTGTACCTATGCTTTAAAATTATTTAGAACCCTCTTGAAAGCTATGTTTTTTTCAGATTCCACAATGGCAAAATTATTCGTTCCAGCAGAATTATTAGAGAAACTGCATTGTAGTGTTTGTAACGCATATCTGTCAGTATTTCCGATCTACATCAAGAATGATGGTGAAAACCCAATATGTGGCCGTTGTAAGATTCCAAATGAAGATGACTACCTGCGAGACGAAGCCTATGAAGGAATTGCCCAGTTTTTAATTTTTCCATGTGCTCAAGCGAAAAATGGTTGTGCGGAGCAGTTAACCCCTCTAAAATTAAAAGGTCACGAAAATTGTTGCACTAATCGCAAATTGGACTGTCCATCGAAAAACTTTTCTCGGTGTAACTGGCAGGGTCCTAATAAAGATCTGAGGCCACATTTTGAAACTTCGCATGCTGCGTTATTCTTAAAAAGCAGAAAGTTTGAGATTCAATTTCTCAATAGCATTAAAGAGAATCTTTTGATGCCTTATGAGAATGAATTATTCATTGTAAGAAAAGAAATTGACTCGAGAACGGGAAATTTCGTATGTTCTGTCGAGCACGTTATTATTAACGAAAATCCTGATTCTTACAATTATTTTGTTAGACTTGAGACAAGCAACTCGACCTATTTTTACAAATGCCCCGAACGTTCCACCTCTCCAAATTCGGAGGAAAAAACTAGATTTTCTCTTGAATTTATTAGGGAACAACTGCATGACCCGCCAGCCATACTAGCCAGTATTGAAATTATAAAAACGGGTTTGAAAGAAGATGAACCCAAAGTTAAAACAGAAGTTAAAAGTCCTGAAGTTAACTGGGAGTTACTACGTGATTTGGAGTGTCCAGTTTGCTTGGAATATATGCTCCCAAAAATATATCAGTGCTTGACTGGACACAGCATTTGTTCTTTCTGTAAACCAAGGATTGAACAATGTCCACTTTGCAGGTCTGCCATAGCAGATACCCAAAATTTTTCATTGGAAAAACTTACCGTTCGTATGGTGTACCCTTGCAAATATTATAAAATGGGATGTGCAATAACACTCAACTCGTCTGAAATTCGAAGACACGAGGGCTCATGTGAATATGGTCCATACGATTGTCCTCTGGCCGAGGTTGAAAATTGTGCCGAGAAATCTACAAAGAGTGAAGTGATTGGACATGTTGAAAATAATCACGAAGCATATATTTTAAAATCTGATAAAGTTAATGTTCCTTTTGGAGGAGGAGATGGAAAAATCGAAAAATATTATGTAATTAAATTCGCCAATAGACTTTTTAAGGTATGCTCTTATCCATATTTAGAAGATAGATTTAAATATAATTAACACTTCGCGAGAGTCCACACTTTTGTCAGGCTTAATCTTAAAACACAAGAACACGACAACATATGATAGGGAAAATTTGCTATTGAATAAATAATAACATAAATTAATACTTGTTACTACTTCGAATTTCTTGCAAAAGTGCTGTGCTCAGTCTTATAAAAATGCTAACGATAATAATAGACCTCGATAAAAGCACGTTAGATACTATATTTAATTAAACCAAAGATTTTTTGATTATTGTTAAATAATAATTGTAAGCTATACCAACCAAAATCTAATAAAGCTTAAAAAAAACAGTATATTTATAATGATACCTACTAACTGTTAATTCAAATATATGGACTACCATATTATCGCTAGTTGACGAGTGGTGCCTTCATTGAATATGTTGTTCATGTTTTTTGATATTAACACAAGGATCTATTGCTAACCCAAGTACTGTTTTTCTTTTTACTTAAAATGATAATTGTTCCCGGTCCTTTTGTTGTAATTAAGTTTGCCTTTGTAGAAATAGTAAGTAGATAATTTGTACAGTTGGGTTATTTTCGTAGGAAATTATTGAATTATAATGATTAAATTTGCTTAAGAATTTTAAAGAAAAAAAATTACAACGCTTTGCACAGGATTTTTTTTTTAGTATTTGCGCCGATCCGACCTCTGCTTTTATTTTGGTAGATCGAAAAAGTTAATAGAAGTTCTAGAATTTTTCAAAATTATCAGAATCAAACAAACATTTTTTTGTTTTATCAAACAGAATTTCTTTTATTTTTTCCATCTCCCACTATTTGGTATTCTGAAACTTTATGCACATTTATCTAAGAAAGTTTGATCTCATATATTGATGATTCGTGGTAATTCTTCGGCACTTTTGATTCTTTTTTTTAGTTTCCTTTCCATTTTTAGATATTTGGTCTTCTCAATCGTGTTCTTAATTTGTTCGCCGTTATAGCTCCTTATGTATTTTCTAAATGTGGGTATTGACTAAGCTATGATTTTTTGTTTTGGCCAGCGTTTGTTGGTTATTTTGAGAATTGATTCTGTAATTTGCTTGTTTACATTTGGCCAATTTATTGTTCTCTTTTTGTTTGTCACTTTATATTTTCACAATTTATATTGATCTTTACTGTAACCCTTACCTACTTTAAATATTGACGTGATTCAGAACTTGCATTATAGCTTTTTTCGTTATAATAAAATCATTCTCGATCTTCGACGTGGGTGAATTTCGTCTAATTTGATACTGAAAGGTGCATATGATTCTTCGAGGGTTTCGTCTGCGTGCTTTCTTGTAGGTGCACATGTTGAACTTGATATTTTGAGATTCAACCATAATTTAGTTTCAATGCTATATAAAGGGTGATTCAAAAGTAAACGTAAACCTTTCGGGAGCATATTCCTTCCATAAAAATAAGAAAAAGTTCCTATGTACAGGGTGTCCCATTTTCGATGATATTACGGGGTATCTCACTTACGAGTAAAGATAGACAGTTGCGGTTTTCGCAATACTGTGTTACTTTTTTGTGAAAAGAACGATGGTAAAAACAAAACTTTCATAGCCCGCTTCGTTTCTGAGATACAGGGCGAAATTGAAAATAATGCATTTTGGGACCCCCCTCGTATCTCTGTTATCCTTTATCATATCGCAAAGCCAAAAAAAATGCTCTTATACAGTTTTTGACGTAGAATCCAGTGGCGTGATCAGATTTTTGCTTTGAGCTGTCAATTTTTAGCTATAAATCAAACTTATGTTTTTTTAAATGGAACACCCTGTATATTTTTGTTTCGTTTTATTGGAAATGTTATAAGCTTTATAAAAATATATAATACATTATATGTATTTTAAATAATAAGCATAAAATTCATAATTTCACAAAATGTGGCTCGATACAACACTCTTGTATTTTTTTTTAATGTAACACCCTGTATATTTTTCTTTCGTTTGAATGGAAATTTTATAAGCTTTATATAAATATATATTACATGATATGTATTTTAAATAATAAGCCTAAAATCCATAATTTTACAAAATGTGTCTCTATACGACACTCTTGGTGAGTATAGTATAAGCATTGTCTTTTAAACAACGGTATAAGTATTAGCAGGCAGAGACTATTAAGAAAAATGGAATGGTAATTTTTTATAGGCAAGACCTTTCAGTGGCAAAATTTATATTTTCTGTGTAATATTGTATTTTTTACGATGGCTCAAAATGAAAATTATCAATATTTTTAAAAATATGACATGTTAGTCTGCTTTATACAGAGCAATGAAAACTTCCGTGAAGCTTCTCAGCTATATTCCAATAAGTTTGTTTGAATATTTATTTACCTTTTGACTTATTTGGGTTTATTTTTTAAGTATCATTTTAATTTATAGATATTCCGAAAGAAGGCATCCAGATCTTTTAGTGTTTTCCGGAATAAAGAAAAAAATTGGTTGAACAAGGAACGTTGCCTCCGCCCTTACCGCGAATTTCATTATTATACGTTTTTGGTAGGGGCCGGATAAACGTTCCATGTTCTCTTTATTCCGGAAAAGATTAAATGGCCAGGTTGTCTTCTTTCAGAATATCCATAAATTAAAATGATACTTAAATAAAAAATAAACCCAAATAAGTCAAAAGGTAAATAAATATTCAAACAAACATATTGAATACCTAATAGTTGAGAAGCTTCACGGGAGTTTTCATTGCTCTGTATGAAGCAGACTAACATGTCATATTTTTCAAAATATTCATAATTTTCGTTTTCAACCATCGTAAAAAATACAATATTACACAGAAAATATAAATTTTGCAACTGACAGGTCTTGCCAATAAAAAATTTATCATTCCATTGCTCTGATAATCTCTGCCTACTGATACTTATAACGTTGTTTAAAATATAATGCTTATACTATACTCACCAAGAGTGTCGTATAGATACATTTTGTGAAATTAAGAATTTTAGGCTTATTATTTAAAATACATATCATGTATTATATATTTTTGAAAAGCTTATAAAATTTCCATTCAAACGAAAGAAAAATATACAGGGTGTTCCATTTAAAAAAACATACGTTTGATTTATAGCTAAAAATTGACAGCTCACAGCAAAAATCTAATCACACCACTGGATTCTATGTCAAAAACTGTATAAGAGCAAATTTTTAGCTTTGCGATATGTTAAAGGATAACGGAGATACGAGGGGGGTCCCAAAATGCATTAGTATTGCGAAAACCGCAACTCTCTATCTTTACTCGTAAGTGAGATACCCCGTAATATCATCGAAAATGGGACACCCTGTACAGTGGTCTGGAAACGTTCCGTTAATGAGATACGGCCCATCGATAACCTATCAAGCAATAAGAGTATACAAAACTGCTAAATCGGTGATATAGTCAAAAGCGGTCTTATCGTGCGGGTTCAAAGGTCATAGTGCAAGATCCGGTATTAGAAATATATACCCTCATCTGTTATTTGACGATGACAAAGATTATATGTTAGATAATATATAGATTTATAAATCGCACATAGGTTGCCTAGCTAAATCTGGGGCCAATGCCGTTATACAGGGTGAAACAAATTCGCTTCTCACTATTGGGATCTCGTAAACGGTAAAAGATTCAGCAAAGTTTAAATTGGGGCAAAGTTGCGCGCGCAATTTAGTGCCCAGTATTTTGACATTTTGAAGTTTGAGACATCTATAGTACTTCCAGAGATATCCGCGAAAAAACCGAAATTTTCGATTTTTGTTTTTAATTTTTTCTGACGCTATTTTTGGGAATATCAAAAAAATATTAACACTTTCTAGAGGCACTTTTTATCGGTCTACCCCTAGATTTTGTCAGTTTTCTAAGTCAACATTTCGATTTCTCAGAAGCATCAAGCCAATTTTTTAAATACTGACCTGTAGTTTTTATCAATTTTTTGCATATTTAGGGGGTAATTTGG
>JAEQML010081440.1:0-11198 GCA_016904865.1 Pissodes strobi
ACATTAAAATTGGTCATAATTAAGGTATCGGAACCGGTTCAAATGATTAAAATAAGTTGGAACTAACTCAAAGTAACCGAAAGTCGATTGAATGACTATAACCAAAACTAACTAAAAGAAGCAAAACGGGCTAAAACCTATCAGAACACATTAAAAATGTTAAAGCAAATTAAAACTAACCCAAATAAACCGAATTTTGCCGATTAACCAAAAGTAACCAAAAACGTTAAAATTGCTTATAGCGTACCGGCACCGGATCAAAGGGCTCAAATATATTAAAACCAACTGATATTTATCGAATGTTGATTGAACGACTAACCCAAAACTAACCAAAAGCACCAAAAAGAGTTAAAACGTATCGAAACACATTAAAAATATTAAAGTAAGTTGAAACTATCCCAAAATAACCGAATATTGGCGACTAGCTAAAATGAAACAAAGACATTCAAATTGGTTATAATAACGTACCGGAATCGGTTCTAAAATAAATTGGACCTAACTGAGACTAACCGAAAGTTGATTGAATGACTAACCAAAACTAACTAAAACACCAAAAACGGGCTAAAACGTATTAGAACAGATTAAAAATTTTAAAGTAAGCTAAAACTGATACAAATTAACCGAATTTTAGGGACAAACCAAAACTAACCAAAAACATTAAAATTGTTTATAACGTACCGGTTCAAATGACTAAACTATATTGAAACTAATTTAACTTTAACGAAAGTTGATTGAACGACTAACCAACACTAACTAAAAGCGCCAAAAAGGGCTAAAACGTATCGGAACAGATTAGAAATATTAAACTAAGTTGAAACTAACCCAAATTAACCGAATTTTGACGTCTAACTAAAATTAACCAAAAACTTTTAAACTCGCATTTAAATTGGTTATAATAACGTGTCGGAACCAGTCCAAATTACTAAACTAAATTGGAACTACCTGAAGGTAATCGAAAGTTGATTGAATGACTAACCAAAAGTGAATAAATGCACCAAACGGGCTAAAAGATATCAGAACAGATTAAAAATGTTAAAGTAAGTTAAAACTAAACAAAATTAACCCAATTTTGGCGACTAACCAAAAATAACCAAAAACATTAAAATTGCATTTAAGGTACCGGGACCGGTTTAAGTGACTAACCAAAAGCCCCAAAACGGGCTAAAACGTACCGGAATAGGTTACAAAAATTAAAGTAAGTTAAAACCAATCAAAACGAACCGAATTTTGGGGACTAACCAAAAATCTTAAATTTGATTATAACGTATTGGAGTCGATTCAAATGGCTAAAACAAATTTGAACTAACTGAAACTAACCGAAAGTTGTTTGAACGACTAACCGAAAAACGAATCGGAACAAGTTAAAAATATTACAGTAATATTATAGCTAATTATATATTAATATATTTTCCCATTTACAAGTGGAGGGTAATTTTTTAGGCCTTCATATCTGCACCTTTCTTTATTTATTTATTTTCTAATTCTGATAATCTTTAATATTAATCTTAAAAATGCATTTATTTAATTAAAAATATTATAAACACTCGTAAATATACAAAATATTTACTTTTTTAAACTCTGCTTTTAAAAACTATTTGAATTGTAACACAAATCACATTTTTGCTTTTTTATTTATCATTTTCAATGTTCCCCCGGTTGCATCTTTGCGAAGGACTGTGAATTTTTATTAATTAAAAATTAAAGATATTGCAATACACCATAATACTAAATCAAGCCGTTCATTTAGGATAGTATATAGTAACATACTTTTATCGTAATAGATGTAAAATGTTTTTAGCATTCTAATGGCGTTAAAAATGTTCCAATAATTAAATGGAGTAGGACTACTGATTTCGCTATTGAAAAATCAAAATAATAATCACAGCAAAAAACAAAACAAAGCAAAGATAGAGATTAAGAAAATACTAGGTAAAATTATTTTGGGACATTTTTGACACGTTTTTAAGTCCTGAAATTTCATTTTAAGTATACAACGCTTATTTAAACAATCTAGTTCAATAACTAATAAGTATACAAAGTGTATTCATTTCTAAATAAGACAGGTTTTGTAAGTAAACTTCTAACTCTTGGTTTCTGAGAAGATTCAAGCTTTTTAAGTTTCATAATGTATCCTGATTTTAAAATAATTTGTTAACACTAATTTTATTAATTCGGTTCCATGGCAATTTAACGGGACATCTTCATATATATTGGTCCTCAAATCAGTCCAGTAAAAGTAGATGGCAAAGTTTTAAAAGTATTTATAAGCAAATATACCATTCAGTTTTCAGAAGTGTGTTTATAATTCGCGCACAAGCGACTGGACTGGACTCGTCAGGCGGTAGGACTCGTGTAGACGAAAATATCAATTATGCTAGTTTAGTTTCATTTTTGATTAGCAGATATAATAAACTTGTAAAGTGTTATTAGAAGCTAATTGTCGTCTACTTGTACTTGAATCAGAAACACATGCATTATTTTACTGCTGGTCCCCGAGGGACGACAATGAAATGACATTTAATACCCACCGATGACACAAAAGTTTTGGAAAATTCCGACTTGTTTTCTTGCAAACTCTACAATGATGAACCATGATAAAGTATTTAACACTGATTTGCCTCAAAAAGCCTTACAAATCACCAAAGAATACCACACGATAGTAATATATTCAAAACAAGCCGTTTTACTACGACTAATACGCTATGTTGTTCTTCGGTCGGAATCGGCCGAAAGTAGAGGAGACGTAGCCGAAGTAGAGGAGGCAGCCACGCGGCATTGCCACTTTTATTGATAGAAATTCTTCGTTTTTTTTTTGTTAACTAACGTAGATTTAAATTAGGTATTTATAGAATGACAAATAATGTAACATGGTTCAATAAATTTAAAATAGTGCTATTACAAACAAAATATACCTACTTGAAAGTTAAATTCCCTGATTAATAAGGAAATCTGGCAAACATGCTCTTGTACCACAGTGTGTGTTAGAATGTGATTTAATTTGTGGTACATACAAAAAAAAAGTAAATAAATGTATCTTTATTATTTTATTTTATCTAATACCCAGACTGCCCTCACAGAGTGCAACAAAAACTTCTAATCTAAAAAGAGGCATAGACGAGTTAGCCCCAGCACAGCGTCCACAAAAATTATTTCAAAAAACATTCAAACGGTATTGGCCTAATAAAAAAGCCAATCGGAGAATACTGCAACGATCAGAAGGAAAGTTTAGAGGTACTATTATAGACTCACTTCCCTGGATCACAAATCGTAGAAGATACCCAGAACCACATTAATCTCCTCTCCACGAAAGGTTCCAGAGCCCGAACAAGGCCGACTAGCAGGAAAAATATTCACAAACAATAGAACAAAATGGGCAATCGATAGTCGGGATCTTCCCTACCCTTCTTCAGAAAGGCTATAAGATCGTGAAGGAGGTGGTCTCTCCCCCCGTACTGTGAATACTAGTAGAGGATAAAATCCTTACCACTCTGAGTAGAGCTGGATTTATAGTTCTAGGCTACGTAGATGACCTAGTAGTAATAATAATGGGCAAACATGAAGGCGTAATTTCAAACCGAAAGAAAATGCCCTAAACATCCGCAAGAATTGCAGCGAAGTGGAGGGACTCTTCCTAGATAGGAAACTAGGAAACTATTCTTCTCCCGTTTACAAGAAAAAAGGAAGCTAGAAATGAGAGCGCCCTTCCTACATGGAATACAGTTAACTTTTTCACCGAGATAAAATATTTAGGGGTCACACTAGACCGTAAACTTACCTCGCACAACCATCTAGAAAATACCATCTCTAGAGCCACAGCGGCAATCTGGACAGGTCGCAAACTAGTTGGCAAGACATGGGGCCTAAAACCAAAAATACTATATTGGATCTACCAAACAATAATAAATGCCATGGTAACCCATGCCTCGCTGGTATGGTGGCCAATAACCCAGCAGGTCACCGATCTAACCAAACTTAATAAAGTGCAAAGGCTCATATGCCTGGGAATAACAGAGGCAATGTCAACGTACCTACCGCAGCCTTAGAGGTACTGCTGAAGATGCTTCCTCTTCATCTCAGTGTGAAGAGGGAGGTGATTATCAGTGCTCACAGGCTACTCCAAATAGGCAAATTTAAGCCTGGAGATTTGACTGGTCACCTGCGCATCTTTACGGAAATAAAACTAGAAAATGTCAGCAAACCCAGTGACCAAATTGCGGTGATGTTGAACCTAGATATCCTATCCTATTCGCAGTGATTATTGATGACCGCCTTTCATGGGAGAGTAAAAAACTACCCCAGGCCGATAACGCATCGGTTCAAAACTAGCGAAAGAAGCAGGATTAGGCATTTCAACACTGTAAGCTCTCCGAACCTCCAGGCAAATATATAACCATCTTCGAAGCGGAAGTTCTAACCATAAATATCTGTGTAGAAGAGTGCCTCACACAAGGGCATCAGAGGAAGCACATCTACATATTTTCAGATAGCCAGGCGGATTTAAAAGCTCTAAAAGCATTCAAGTGCATGTCAAAGCTAGTGTGGGAATGTAAGCAAACCCTAAATCAACTAGCAACACGTCACCAGGTAATGTGGGTTCCGGGCCATGGAGGCATAGAGGGCAAAAGCAGACTGTCTTGCGAAAGAAGGAGCTGTAACACCATATTCTGGTCCAGAGCCCTACTGTAGCCTTATGAAGAACCATATCACCGAAGAACTAAACAAATGGGGAAAAGACCAACTGTCGTCTGTCGCCGGACTGCTCACTGGACACTGCCTGAAAAAATACGACCTAAAGGCAATAGGCAAATCAGAAGACGACCAATGCAGATTTTGCAATAATACAACTGAAACCGCAGAACATCTACCCTGCCAATGTCAAACCCAACTGTGCAAAAGGCTCAAGTACCTTGAAGAAGTACAGCTATCACCTCAAAAAGTGAGTCAACTACCTCTCAAGAAAATAGCTTCGTTTGGAAGAAGCCTACGTCTCTTGAACACAAATTAAGTTGTAGAGTCATGCATAAAATATCTGTAAAGGTAGCAGTGCCGGGCGGCTGAAACTAGCCGAAAGGACTTCCTAGCAATCTACAATATTACTAGTGGTCGAAACATCCAACTATCCAAATGTGCATTCTTCAAATGTGCATAGTCTTCTCCATATTACCTGCAACATCACGTAAAATGCCACATTAGGATTAGGGAAGCGATTACATATTGCCATTTGTATATAAAAATTTACAATATTTTGACGTTGTACCTACGTCTTAGTAAGTATAATAATTATGTTCAACTAATTTAATGGAAATAAATTTTCCAAGTAGTGGGTATTGGGCATTATTGTGAATTGAACCAGTTTATAACGCGAAACAAATATAAATACTTTATTTTAAATAAAGATATAAATATTTCTTAAAGAGTTGAGCAAGCATAAGCCTAAATATAAGAAATACGTCTGGAAATTATTGAGAAATTTAAAAAGCAAGAAAATAGGTACAGGGTTTTCCAATTAAAGATCTCAAATGTTTTAAATGCAAATTATGAAAATGCAAAATATATTTGTTTAATAAATCAGTTAAGAAAAACTAATTCTAGGAAATTCTGAATATTAAAATTAAACTAAAATTACAGAGCATTAAAATTAAACGGCTTTTCCGATTTAAACGTCATTATCTCGGATGCTAAATGTGCAAAAACACATGTATTGTTCCATTTAAATTACCAATATGATTCCATTGCGCTGTTTTTGTTATATTGTATAAAGTATAACCATGTGTGACTAACAGCTTATTTCTTTTTAACAATATACAATAAAAATATTGCGATGACCAATGCATAATTGCATTCTGAATCCCACCGATGTTCTGAACTTATTCTAATATGGTGAAGGCTTGTTCGCGTCTGCCATACTTTTCTCTGGTAAACATGACTTTCAAATATGTTAACATATTCGCAATAGAATGAAAAATGAAATTGAAACTGTGAGACTTAAAAAATACACATCATTATACAATATAATAATAGAAGTCATATTTCGAAATGCACGAAACAAGGATAATTAGGTAAATATGACCCATGTCGTCGGGGAGCAGAAGGCAACAAATCACTGCAATCCAGTTCTGGTCAAAACCTATATATAAATCTATATTATATCTGTTTGGGTCCTAATTAGATAAAGTTTCGTTGGTTTTGGGCCTGCCAGTGACACAAAGGCAAACCTGAGGCAGAACTTGTCTCCGAATTTCTTTGTACTAAAGCTAACCAATATTTATTGTATCGATACTGTCATAAAACTCTTCGGAGAGGCACATGAGAAACTAGTTGGTATTGTGATCTTGCCGAAAAAAGGTGTTGAGATTTAAAATTCAGCTTTTATTTGTTTTGTATTTATTTTAGGGCGTATTTAAATTATTAAAATTCAGCATTATTATACGGATTCAAATATCTAAGCTCTGAACCTAAATTATATATTAGTGAAACAATAGTATATAATAAAATCAAAATCGATTTTCGATTAAGGTTATAATAATTTAATATTAATAATAATAATAATAATAATAATAATAATAATAATAATAATAATAATAATAAACAGCCTTTATTAAAGAAAAAACATAATAATACACATATTTCAAGAAAAAATAATATAAGATTATGGGGCTCAAAAATGGCCCAGTCTAGCTTCTAATAGCTACTCTACTGAACCACCTCATACCCAAACGTATTCTAATAAGTAAATAAATTGCGCATTAGTTGTATGCGTTCGATTTTCTTCATAAAGAAAAAAATATATCACAGGACAACCTGTGAGATGGAAGATCAAAGCAGTTGAGACCAAAAAAAACAAAAAATAAAAAAAAAAACTAAAGTGACCAGAATTAATATTAGCGGCTGATACATATATAAGGCGAAGAAAGGGAAAAAAATTATCAATGAATTTGTGAATGTATTAAATAATCATTACACATTCATTTAAATTGGTTAATATTTAAATTAATTAAGTTATTCGGCAGAGAATTGTAAACACGAACTGCATTAAAAGACCTCTGAAATAAGGCACTCTGATGATGCGGCATTGTCAGATTATGTCCGAATCTTACATTTAAAGTACAGGCATATGCTGTTGATATTCATATTTATTGTTGTTTTGATTTTGAAAATAGTTTGGAGGCAGAGCAATTTATAAACCAGGATCTTAATACAATAAGTGAACTCTCCTTTTATAGAATTATATTGCTTCTTGGGACAAGTCGTTCTCCTAATGTCCTATATAATTCGGGACTATTCAATATTTTAATTACAAAAAGCAATAAATGTGATTTTGAAGCGTTGTTCTAGACTGTGGGCTCAGGAGAGTTCACTTATTGTATTAATATCCTGCTTTATAAATTACCCTGTTTCCGAACTATTTTCAAAATCAAAACAGCAATAAATAATATGGATATCAACAGCATATGCTTGTACTTTACAAAATCTGAGGGAGTTGTGGATATCAGATATATAAATAATTAAAAGAAAGTGTCTCAAAATGTACCCCTGTTGAACTCCTGATAAGATTTCTATTCGACTGGAGAATTTGCCATCAGAACTTATGTTTTGATAACGATTAGAAAGGTACGATGTATCAAGTTGACATGCTTGAAAAGAAAAGCCGTAATATTTTAATGTAGAAATTAATAAATAATAAACCCAAAAGTTTCTTATCATAAGCACGAGTAATATAAAAAATAACATTAATAAGGGCAATATCAGTACTTGATTTTTTCATAAATCCACATTGGCATTCTAGTACAATTTTATTAGGAACAGCGTAGTTATATATTTGATTAAATTAAACTTTCTCGAATATTTTAGGTAGCGCAGGTAATATGCTTATTATTCTTAAGTCATTAGAAGAAATAGGATTATTATTTTTGGTTAAGGATTTTCAAATCGATATTTTCCAAATATCAGGAAAATAATTTATTTCTAAACAGGAATTAATAAATAATGTGTGATATATAGTTGTCTATGTAAGGACTGCAGTATTTTAGCATTAATGGCGAAATTTTGTCTACCACTGTTGCATTTGTTTTATTCTGATGCATGTATTGATTGACCTCAGCTACAGTTGTTAAATTAAAAGAAAAGTTTAGAGTCATTAAGAAATATATTTTGAAAATTTGACACTTATATTTTTAACCAATCAGAAGCTTGATTTTTCTTTGGTTACCATAGGAACTAAAAGAATAACCGTACATTTTTGACACTTGCGATAAAATTAAGAAATTTTCCTGAAACGTCATTTCAAAGACATTTCAAGAATGTCAAAATCATAACACAGGAATTGGAATGGAATCAAATTTGTTTGGTAATACAAAAATGACTACCATGGCAGAAGTGAAGTTTCATCAGCGTTATATTCGTAAAATCCTTAAAGAACTAGATACGCAAAAGGCATCAGGACCGGACGAAATAACTGCCATCGTGTTAAAGAACTGCGCCAAAGTTTACAGAATAAATATACATATGTGTAGACTTTGAGTCCGCCAACGAACTAACACCCCTTTTTCCCAGGCTTTTTTCTCTGTCTTACGGAAAAAAGGAATTTACCTGCAAAGGCAAGGAGAGCACCCTAATTTCTGAGACGAATAATAGAAAAACTCTTTGAACAAACAAATTTATTTATTTACGGAAGAATAGCATGAACCTAATACTTCATTTTTATTAAAATAAATTCCATAGGAAAAGTATTAAATCAACTTTTAAATTAGGTGAAATAAACATTGTAAATTTCCACTTTGGACGAACAGTCCGGGCAAACTGAATCAACAACTCGGACAATGTGAATCAATAGTCCGGACAAAACTAATCTACACGCAGTTATCACATTTGTATATTATTTGTTGTCCTTCATAGGAACTGCAAGCTTCGTAAGACATAATTGGCATTGAATCCAGTTCTCTGTAGGTTTTCGATTATTTCCTACATATAGTTCACCCCATGTCTGGCATTTATACTCACTTTGGAATTGGTTTGAGTTTTTTGTCCTTGCCAACACGTTTCTCGACTTCTACATCCTATAACTTCACTGATTCCACTTTTTTCTCATTGAATTTCTGGAGCTGCTCGATTTTACTAGGCGAACTGATCAACACTTCCGCCTTTGCTAATTGACGTTTCTTGGTGTTTTTTATTAGAACTAATAGTGCCAAGCGGCCTGATAATTTCTGGTATGAAATATGCAGCTTCCTTAATGTCTTTATTATCCGAATGTTCTTTACCTTGGCAGAGATAAGGCGTGGCACTATTTTAGTGGCCAATTTGATTCAATGGTTTCTAATCTGATGAAAACAAATCACAGTGTCTCCCAGAGAAAATAGGTGGCACACTGATATTTGACGAACCAGGAATGTTTCCAAAATTGAAGAGGAATTTGTTTGTAGAGATTTGTTATCTGATTGGCCAGCTTTAGGTTTAACTGATTCTAGAGATCTTGAAGTATCAGTAACGGAGGCTGGAGCAAATTGTTCATCACCAAATAAACCCATTACCAGCATCACGAAGGCTAGCTTCTTTTAAATATGCTTCACGAAATAATTTTGCTATGTCGCGTCGTACTGATTGACAATTCGCCCGAGATGCTGTTTTTAAAATGTGTTAATTTCATGCTCAAAAAATCTTTTCAATGATCCATAAATTGCAATGTTCAAAGTATCTTGTGAGTTGTATGAGGAGGAATTAATATTTGAGCAATATATTCTACGAATAATTTCAGCCACATGAAGAATGTTTCACTATTGGTCCAACCATTGGGGGTACAAATGGTCTGCGTTCCTAGTGGCGAACCATCTTGTAAGCGCTCCTGCATCTATTTTCTGGCAAAAATCATGAACCGTAGCATAAAAGTTTCAGTGGCATTACAGCAGCAAATAAATATCGGCGTGGTTAACTTCCCTCTTTCCGTACTCGATATAACTCCAACTTGTTTCTTTTCGCAAATCGATAATACCTTGGGTATTACCCTAAAACAATAAATGAGTATTTAAAATTTTCGGTACTGGCTTTAGTGCGGGCGCAATTGTCATTTTTCCGAAATCGCGTCAAGAGTAAAGTACCTTAATTTATAAAGATACAGCAAAATCTTATAAGGCAAAGTTATTCCAAGTTAAAAAAGTAATCTAAATATGAAATTTGTGAAGTACATCAACTTTTAATTTTTCTCTCGATTTTTCTCGATTTTTTCTTAAACCTTACGCCACTGGAGAATGTTTTGTTCTTTTGTTATTAGTATACTTGCCAAGTAACTTCAAAATTTATTTCGGATAGAAATTTGTTACATAGTTGCATAATGTTGCAGTTTTTCCAGAGAGAATGGACAGTTTAGGTATCAGTGTGTTGCAAACACATTTAAACACTTCTGATTCAAAATTTGTTCCACTCAACATCATGAATAGACCCAACTCTTTTCATTTCATGTAGAACAACTAATAATTTATTTATCTTTTGTACCCGATGAGTAAAATATGCCCAAGAATCCTAAAAAGCCATATAAAATCTTTGGTCTTGAAGAGTAGGCCATGCATTTGGAATAAAAACAAATAAATAGCAATAATTTTACTTCGCTCTGACATATGAAATTAATTATTTGTGAGTCAGTCATTCCAATAGTACTTTGTAATAATTATTGTGGACAATTATTTTGGACCAAAATTGTTTAAATGTGTTGGCAACACACTGATACCTAAACTGGCTTTTATCTCTGTAAAAACTGAAACATTGTGCAACTATGTAACTAATGTCTTCTTTAAATAAATTTTGAAGTTGCTTGGCAAGTATACTAATAACAAAAGAACAAAGCATTCACCGATGGTTTAACGTTTGAGAAAAACCTCGAGAAAAAAAAGGGAAATTAACAATTGATTTATTGATTGATTGATTGATTTCATATTTTTTAATTTGGAAGAACTCTTCCTTATAAGATTATGCTATATTTTTATAAATTAAGGTACTTTACTCTTGACGCGATTTCGTAAAAATGACATTTGCGTCCGCACCAAACGCAGAACGTAATATTTAAAATACTCGTTTACTGTTTTAGGGCAAGCACCAACTTTTATGAAGAATAACATTTTCTGAGAATCCGATAATAAAGAAGTTTCCCATATGTTGCATACTTTTTTGGACACACTGTACATATATATATATATATATATATATAT
>JAEQML010081445.1:0-11195 GCA_016904865.1 Pissodes strobi
TCTTTTAGCTCTCCTGATGATGAACATTTATATGTTCGAAACATGTCCAGCTACCTGAGCTAAATTGCTCAATAAATTAAGTGGAGGAAGACTAAAAGACTTTTATTTCGCTTCTACATTTTAACTCCACTGCGAGATTATGGACTACTTCTTCAACTTCTATATATATTATTGAATTTATAAAAGACATTGTAAAACATATCTAAAACTATTAAAATTTGTAATATGCCTTCTATCCTAATTTACTGTTATCAATCCAGGGAGATTTTATTGAATTTATCCGAAACGGATTGTATTAATGCTAAGGTTATAAATATTACTAAATTTAGGACTAATATCCACTAAATGATGTTTTGTAAATTATATAAAATGGTTTTATGATTTATATCAAATTAATTCTCTCCGTGTGTCCTCGCATTCCAAACAATTTAAAACCTGGGCGATACTACTAACGCCATCTCTTGTTTACCACGTTTATCCACTGCGCTAGACAGTCTAGTAAGCTAAAAGTTAAGCGTCCTCAAAAGGCCTCCTACCAATCATAGCGCTTCGCGCTTTATCCGGGCGGCATTACTAGCGCCATCTGTTGTAACCACCTTTACTCATTTGGAGCCGGCCGCGCATCCTAAACTCATCTGACCAATCATAGCGTTTCCCGCTATACCCGGGCGACTGAGTCGACCAATCACTGTCTCTTAACGGAGGTAATCAAGTTAGCTCCTAAATTCATGATCTTTAAGAATCAATTTTAACAAAAACTAGTTAACGTATTTCGATCGGATTTGTGTTAACATTCACAAGGTTAATTTAGACAATCGCTGACGTAAACGTTCACATAACTTCTCAGTATTTACATTATTCGCCCTTTCTATTTCCGGCGGATGTATATAATCCCGCCGGCATCGGCAGGGGCGTTAACAACTTCTTCAAGTTGATTTAGTTCCCACGTTCTAGAAAGTAGTAGTGTCTTGAACCCCAGCCATGTAAGTCGCAAAAGGCGCACCCCCGTTTCTAGCCGGCTGGCGCGAGCCGCCATGCCGGCAAATTTTCACGTTTTGAGACCTCATAATCTCTCTAGTTCTTTGCTCAAGTGACATAGTGATATCCCAGCATAATCATCTTTATGTCAAGCCTACAATAAGGTATTTATTGGCAAACATACTGCCGTTATTCTCACGAGTCTCACGCCGAGCAATGGCGTCCCAATTGGTCTCATCCATGAGAGTTCTACAATCGAGCCCTGTCACAACCGACACTCAATCGAGCATAGTCTTTGAATCTCAAGTAAGTAAACGCACATGTTTACAATCACATTCTCTCAAAGGCTGTACCATGCGCTGTACAGTCCCCATTAGGCCTTGTCCATGGGGTTATCAAATTAGAGTCTTGTCTCTAATCACTATCTCACAAATCGCAGTACCGTGCTGTGCTTGCATCTCCATTAGGCCTTGTCCATAGGGTTATCAGTATTCGAGTTTCATCTCGAATATCACACGTTCACATTCTCTCAAAGGCTGTGCCATGCGCTGCACAGTCCCCAATGGTATTGTCCATGAGTTTTTCAACATTATATATCACGAGTGTACCACTGGGTTGCTACTCTCTTGCCTTATTCTAATATAAGGATTACTCTGCCCTAGTCTGCATACCTACTCATGCCTTATTCTCATATAAGGATTAAACGGCACTAGTCTGCCAATTTACTTAAGTTATCACAAGGCTGTATCCCCTACACGGATCTCAGCTTATGCTACCAGAATAGCATATTTACTAATCATTCATGCGTGTACCAAGAAGCCGCATTCACAAGGCATTCATGTCATGCCAAATGCACTAACTGCATACCAAAGCCAAACCACTACATTCCAGTCATTCTTGTTTGCAAGAAAGTAAACTACATTGTAAATAGAAGCTAGCCATAGATCTAGTGTTTTTCAAAGTGACTTTCCCCCAGTGTTAGAAGATAACCTCCTGAACATTGAACGTTTCTCGTTATTATTGCTTGTATATTATTATATTTTATATCAAAGCTAAAGCAGCTAACAAAGCTAAAGCAGCTAACAAAGTTGGTAAGTAGTTGTTCCGCAGGATCTCATAACAGACATTTAACTGTACATAGCTTCAAGGTTATGTTTATAATCATATATTAGTATAGTGTTACAACTGTTTACGCAATGCTTTAGTTTTTAAGAGTATTATTTATGTCATATTTTTCAAGGTCGAAATTTTGCCTCGACTGATTCAGTGTTTATATTTTGTGTATTTATGAGTTTCTAGTTATTTTCAAGTAAAGTAACTTATTAAAATATTCATATAATGCTAAAGCTTTTTGTTTTATTTGCAAAATTACTTTAGAACTAGCCCTATGGTAAAATTTCAGTGCCTAAGAGCACATCTCTTTTTGTTCAGAAAATCGACCAAGATCGACTCTGAAACAAAGAGCTCTACCGATATCCGGAAGAACATGCAGAGTGTCCCATTTAAAAAAACATTAATTTAATCTGCACCGTAGAATTTCGATGTTCAATTGTTTTTCTAGTAACACCGCAGAAAACTATATGAAGATCCTTACAACTTTTGTAATTAACATTTTTTTATATGAGGGTAAATAAAAAAGTTAAAGGGGGGTTACATTTATAACCGGACACCCTTTACATGGTACGTGTCGGTGATACTGGGAACTGAATATTTTGCTTACCAATGATTGTAGTTCGAGTTAGTTTGGGTTGGTTTGGACAAAATTACGCGTTTTTAGGTTTCTAATTATTTTTTTAAATTTTTAGGAAAAAACGTTTTAATTTTTAAGATATATTTTTACTTTTATGGGTGGATATTTAAAAACCCTTTTTTAGTGGGCGCTTACGTTACACCTCTAAATTTCGTCTTTCTATGTCAAGCCGTTTGGGTGCAGTTTTTAGGACAAATAGATATGTTATCAATTCAACTAAAAAAAAATAAATCTTTCATTCTAGGAACTTTTTAAGGATATAATGTTTTTTGTAATTTTTGAGCCAAATATGTTTATACCCTGCTTACCAAAAATACCACACCACATTGAACACATTTTTTTTAATATCTCGTATCTGGATCCAAAAAAATATTTTTAATTACTTTTCTCCAATAGGCTTTCTAGTTTTTAGCACATTCACCATGGGTTTACAAATAATGTTGTTTTTTCTAATATCTAGCTGTAGTTTGCTAGGAAACCTAAAATTTTAGAATATGTCTTTTATAATCTAGAAATTTGATATATTTGTCCTTAAATGTATTAATTTACTATTTCACAGATCCATAAGGAAAATCGTATAGGCCTACCACTTTTGTGTATATTTTATGCTGCCAAACTTTGGGATAAAATTACATTACAATATGCATTAAGAATTAGATATTAAAAATAGGGTTTATTTACCTTGTTAAGTCTTGGAAGACCATTGACATGTTCTATCAAAACACTTCACCTGGAATTTGTAAGTTGCCAATCTCTTCTGTATACAAAATTCACCTAAGCTTCTCGACGGATTGAATTTTTTGGAAACCCAAAAATGGGTATCTTCTTTAATATAATGATAGCTATAAATTTCAAAGGGAAAATGGAAAAGGGATGGAACTTAAATTATAAAATCCTAATTAATTTTTAATTTGTCAATAAATATGTATGGTCATATAGGTGTACGCTTATGTATACAATTAAAATACTTTACCTTTATAATAATTGTATAGGGATACTCTTATTTCGGTTTGTAGATTCCTGAATTTGATGCAAACATTTCGCCAAGAATGTTCGCTTTTTCTTTGGCCGTTTCCGCTATTGAGCCATCACTTTTGGTCAGTGGTGTGATTGATATCTTGGAGAAACCCTGATTGACTGCTTTGGTAGCTAACCAGAAGGATCTCGATTCGTTAGGACAGTTGACACAGTAAACTATACTTTTATTATTGTTATTTGTCTCTTTGTACATGCGCGTTGGAGAATAGTTCTGTTCATATATGTTCAATGTTTTGACCCCAGACTTACATAAACACAAATATGATAAGTTTATTCGTTGATTATTAGTTGATCATAATTTTAAAATAATCCAGCTTATACAGGATGCGTCAATATTTTATATTACAGCATGAGTCATCTTGTTTTTCGCACAGTATGCTGGCAGCATATACTACTTGATAACGAAAAATCGTACTAAAAATCCTTTTTTTATCCGATCGGACGAAAAACGACACCTTTCCGATGTATTTTCTCACCGCAAAAGTCATGATTCCAGTATATTGTATTCGTTGCTTGGCAACATGCAATAACCGTACAAGAATAGAAAATAACTGTCCGGAAATATAACATTCCCGTCCTAGGCCGGGAATGTAACATTTCTGTCATATTCAAACGCCTTGTTTGTCAGATCTGACGTCTATCAAAAGTAACATTTAGCTGTAGTTTCCGTAGCTACGTAATAAACTTCAAGCTCGCTCGATTCAAAACTTGATATTATGTTGAGTTTAAATTTAAAACATCGTTTTTATTTAGAGTAATATTTGGCTCTATTTATATAAGTACATATTCTAATTAATTTCGATCGGATAAAAAATAGTATGTGCAACTCGTAGGAAAAGCACATTCCTGGACTCCTGTGTTGCTGGCCTCGGCTGCGCCTCGTCCAGCAACTACCACAGTCGTCCAGGAATGTTTTGCTTTTCCTCCTAGTTCCACAATATACTATTTCAGTACGGTTTTAGAAAAAATATTTTTGCATATGGTTATATGCGTAAATTTTCTGATAAATTCTAGATTAAGCTTCATTTCTTTTCGAGGATACAAACATATACCTATATACCTATATATGTAATTCCAGCTAACTTCTTTTTATCAACGCGTTGTTGACGGCAACAGCTACGCACAGCCCACGAAGACATGTTAGAACTGTACAAATGTTTTTAAAAATTCACAAAAATAGTCTTTAAAATTAAAACGGCACGTAAAACATAAACAACTAACTTGACAATGCTTGACAGAAATCCGGCACCAATATGGCGAATCCGAGACCGTTCTTCTTGGTTATTTAAATCCAAAATGAACTAGATAGTTTTTTTCTTTACTGAATTTGATTGAAGTTTCTTGTATTAAAACTAACTGCTTTCGTTCACACAAAATCCCTTGTACTTTACGCTTTCTTCGATTCTCTCAATTTAACTTTGCCAGTGATATAGATAAGACTTCGAACAGTAGATTCGAATCTGGAGTACCGGAATGGATTTGTCTACTACAAATTTCCATCCGCCATTTTACCTTCTATCTTCAACAGCAGATACGCTACGAGCTGTATTGTCTCTAAAAAATGCGTCAAAATGCCCAAAGGAGTTCTTTATCCAAGCTTGGACAAAGAAAATATAGAGTACAGCAGATATTCTCTAAATATCTGTGCAAACAAATGCGAAAAACTACTAAATACCTCGGCGTCAGCGAGAGCTACGGCTGGGTAAATGTACTTGGCGCCAAATTTATGCAGACCGATGACTGGATCGATGAATCACGGTTGAGTGTTTGTAAGGCACTAAAATTTTTCCTACCGGCAGTGAGAAATAAAGCGCGAAATTGCGCGGAGGCGGATGCATTTGAGAGAGTAGAAGCATGTTCTTTCTTTATTTGACATATTGTTGTTTACGCAACGCTGACGGAGACACAGATATATTAAATTGAGAACGATCAATAACGATTTCCGTGATGGAGTGACAGCTTACTTGCCAGCGATTGTTGCATATGATGGAATCTATTATACAGACAAACCTGGTTCGGACTAAGCAGTAACTGAAATATAATACTTTAGATACACAAATTACGGTTTACCTGGGGTGAAATAAATTTAGTTGGGTTTGAATTATGAGTCAATCATACTACGGACATACAGGGTGTTATCACCAACTATATGGTGAAAAACGCAAGTTATTACCCATGTTGGGGTGTTTTCCCAACAATAATAACAAATAAATGGTTTAGCTTTCAAAATGTACTTAATAATTAGTAACTATGAACTATCGTAATTGATACATTTGTAAATGACATGGTGATGACAACCTTTGATCTTGATCGAAAATACCGCATCTTAATGAAAAATCATAAAATTTTAGGTATTAAATTTCTAAATAAATCAATTGATTTATCGGATTAGAAAATGGAACAGAAAAATTATTAAACAAAACCCAGTTCTTGAAACATGATTTATGTTCGATATTCTGCAGGCATGTTTCTTTCTAGCCACGCTAACTGTATTTTTTTACCATTGTTATAAGTGGCCGTAGAAAAAGTACCTACTTAACGTTTCATACTCTTCTGTCGCATCAAGTGATACTTTTCATGTGCCATGAAAAGTAACTTTTCCTCCAAATAAAATATGCTATTTCTTCTTCAAATGTCGAGAAATTGATGCAAAACATCTCTTTTTAATAGTAATAATAATAATTATTAAAGATAAGTGGGTTCGCAAGGCAGCTTAGACCGGTGTCGGTGAATAGGCACAGGTTGTTGCTATAGTAATGTAACATAAAGCTGTCAGTGGACACTGTCAACAATGAATATGTTTTTAAAATTGTGTCTCCGATTGCGTTTTAATTCCGTATCGATAAACAAAGTGAAAAATAAAGCTCCGGCGCGGCGGAGCAAAAATGAAACTTCACGGCCGCCTACACAGTCGAGTAATGACGGATTTACTGACGTTTGAAGAAAAAATTAATTTTCATAATACCTCTCTGAAAATCTATCATTTTCGACGTGTCTGTACAGCAAAGAACAAGTTTTCCGCGTTCCCTTATTTCAACTGCTAAATTTGAAGTTATTTAGGTAGAAAATAAGCATGAAGTATGATGAATTGGGGTAAAATTATACAGCGATGCAGTCTACAAAATTAATCTAGTACATTTTAGCGTCAATAGCCTAATTTTAAATAAAATTGTATAATTTATTCTGACCTTACTTGTCACAAATACATCAATTACTGCTTATTCAATTACAATAAAGGAAACAAATACCTTTTCATAGCAACGCTTGATAAATATTAGATACCTTGTCTTACTTGCCTTGCAAGTTTGACGTTTGCTTAGATTTTAACTCAAAATGCATTATGACATGATGAATGAAAACCTACATAATATTATAATAATTTTACGTTTTGATTTCCGAGAGGTATTCTGAAAAATATCGTTCATTACACGTCCAGAAACAGCTTTTCCCGTGCTTGTACGTGAGCCGCAAAGCCTAGTTTCCGGACTGGTAATAAAATATACTATTCAATACGAGTGTGATGTAAGGCGCTTCCTAGCCAAGATAACTGTGATTTTATAAGCGACCATAGGAAAAAATATCCTATGAATATGCATTTTTGCACACTCTTCCGTTTTTAGGTGCCACTTTGGCACTAGTACGATTATTAATTTCTCCTCTGAAACTAACAATATTCCTACTAATTTGGGTGCTTATAATTTTTCCAAATTAACCTATTTTAATCCATACTTATTTTTTAATTTAAATTCCCTAGACTAATAGATAGCAAAATATCATTAAAATGATTTTCTTTTAGCAGAATATTTATTGACTGATTAAGAAAAAGGACCTCAAAATGTTCGAAACATAATTTCGCTCTCATAATATTTCTTTTACGCCGAGAGAATAAATATCAGGCGTTTTTGGAATCATCAGCGTCAAATCAGAGAAACTTCAAAAGGTTATTGAAATTTCAAGTAGAATGTGGAGGTCAAGTCCTAAAAAGGCGCTTTGAGGAAGCTTCACAAAATGGCAATTACATTAGTCGAACAGTATCAAACGATCTTATTAAACTAATTGAGAATTATATTGCGGAACGAATTTATTCCGACGTGAATCGTTTCTCGTTTTTTTTGCAATGCTACGGAAACTATATGGGTGACATATAGCGAATGGCTATATGTGTTCTCTATTTGAAAAGCGAGAAATAATTTTTGAAGTTCATTGACAAAGGAAACTCTATTCAGAATAATTTTAGAGACACTGATTTCGCAAATTACGTGGTCAGAGTTCTCATTGTAACATGATTTGCTAAATGCGTAACAAACGGTACATATGCCAGGTTTACTCATCGGTTTTAAGGTAAAGGCACCAATAAATTTTTTGCTAGGAACATATCAATGATTATTTAATTAATTTAATATTATTTAAGAACGTCGAGAAAACTGAAGATAAGATATACGAATTAATTACTGTCCTGACTTTAGCTTACCAAAATAAACATCAAGATTCCAATTAAATCATTTACTCAAATAAGAAAAACTTGCACCGACGTAACTGTATTAAAACATTTAATCAGATCCTAAACTAAGTTGAGATTATGGTATCACCCACAAAATAATGAAAGATTCTCCAAAATATTAATCACCTAACGTATCAGATTATTGAGTCTTAATCTAGGTCTTACAACAATAATATTGCCTAATTCCTATTTTCAAATAGTTCTAAAAAATGCCGAATTCTTAAAGTTCTGATTAAACGCAGGCAATCACGAAATCCCATACATAGGAATTATTTTACTAGACTGAAAGTATTCTAAATGAATACCATAGCAGCGAAAATACCATTACATCAATAAAAAGTTAATAAAGATACACTAGATTAATGAATTAACTTATGATGTAAATACATTCATATATCTATAGCCGGTAATTATTTACATGTAACACGAATTGAGCTCATTTCGAGGCACGCCTTTAGGCGAAAAGTCAAACTGCAAATTATAGTTAAGTAAAACAATTCACTGCTATGAGGCTTACAGCCGACTTCAGCAAAATTTTATCGTTCACTTAGGGAGACTCAATATAAGAATATACTAAATAATTACTAACACAGTTGCAAACAATGTTTCCATCCCTCTAATATTACTAAATTAAATTATGATAAGAGAGAGAATAGATCGATAAGAGATAATATTTGACCTAAAATAATTTTCCGGCCAGTTAATATGCAAATAAGGCAAGTAATTATGTGACTTATGGTGAGAACATAGCATTAAAGTAAATATACGCAGCACAAAAAGGTTAAGTCAACTAATTACGGTCCTATAGTTAAGAATTTGATATTCGAGACAATATCAGAAACGATAATGCAGAAAAAAGTTTTTCTAAATTAAATTATGATAAGAAAGAGAATAGATCGTTATGAGGTAATATTAACCCTACAACCATTGATCGGTAAGTTAATAAAACAAATATTTAATTTAAGGAGATAAGGACTCCTTGCACTCTGTGGAGCATACCACATAGAATCCACCTGCAGAGCTGTCCTAACCAATCAGTTGTAGCAGGCTATTCCCAATATAGGTTGTAGCGTTCCCACGAAGCAACCCCTCGACACACGTGGTCAGTTTTACATCGTCAAAAGGCCTAGGATGACGAATGAAAACCGGAGAACTTTTCTGATCTCCCTAGGAAGGAGATTCTGTCTTCAGGAAGGAATTCTGTTCTACATACGGACCCTTTTTATAGGATGGGTAACCACACTATTCGTCACACATCGCTATTAAGCAATATGACCGAGAATTTCGAAAAATACACATATTAGCAAATTGTCCAATTAATCTCATGACACAATCAGGCGGTATTTAGACCTGATGATCAAAAATGATGAGAGGTTTCTAAATACATGATCTAGAAAATTAAAATTGCGTAAGGCACCTGTAGCTCAGACGTATATTATAAATAAATTATTTATTTGACAGTTTTTAAGCATCTAATAACAAAAGTGAAAGACAGATTGGTGCCCCTTTTAAGAAAGTGTTACTGATTCAGTTTTAAATGCCAAATTTAAAAAAAAAAACGGACGATAAAGTATTTCAGAATATAAATTGATGATCTATTCAAGGAGAGTTGTTTTTATTACACGTATTAGCTGTAAGTAATTTTCTGCCATGCAATGTTGGTATTTGTTTTTTTATTTTTAAATGGTCTTTTTTGGACTAAGTTCAACTTTTATCAGTTGGTTTAATCCGAAAAAGAGCTCAATTTTTTTGTTGCCACGGGGAATTTTGGGAAAACTCACAAAGCCACTGTAGGCCGAATCATAAGTAGTGTAGCAGATGCATAACTCTTCGGCATACAGTAACACAAATTCCAGATGATAATGAAGGTAGCAGGGACCTAATGGCAGGTTTTTATGCATTAGCTTGTGTATAAATATAATTAGATCGGTTGATGACAGTAACCAGGTACGATTTTTGTCATTTTTGAGAAAATAAATAAATAAATATAATCACTCAGTGGCAATTTAAAAACGTATTGCTTTTAGTTGCGTTCAGAAAATTATTGTCCTTGTTTATTATTACACCCTAATTCAGAATAAGCAGGCATTTCCAAAAATAAATGAATAGCTAAGTAGTCTAAAAATAAAATTAACTGATGGGATACATAATTTACTTTCTAAATTGCTATGCGGTCTCTCAACAAAATAGTTCATATATAGTGGTAGTGCACGTCTTAAAATGTATTTTCTCTTTATTTCAGGAGGCCCTAATGTAGAAATAATTAGGACCAGAGACAGCTACTTTTCAGTAAATGCACTCGTGATTTGTAACTGTCAAAATTACTCACGTTAAAACAACCAAGTTTTATCCTAATTATAGGAACATTTTTTCAGAGAGGTAAATGAATATTTCTTTAGCATCAAAATGTTACTCTTTTTAATCTAATAAAATACACAAATTTTAAGATCACAATGCGTATGAATAAAATGTTAGCAAAATATCGCGTTAAATATATTTAAAACTTGAAGAGTTTCTCGACTAATTATTCCAATACGGCACCTTATAATATTTTCCTCTTTCTAATAATTATTGTTAGTTTGGTTCTGCTCATTTTCATTAAATCATGAATTCTTGATTTGATTTTTCTTCGGGCATTCAGATATAATGCATTGTCAATAAAAGCTTGTGTAAAATTAAATTTCAAGAGAATTAATCATAGTATCATATTATCTGCAATACTTATGGCTTCAGACAAATGTTAATAAAAATTTCATTGATAAATCAAATTTCTCATAACTCATATTCAATTAAATTAAACTACAATTTGTATTTATCACTCAATTTGTGACTGCATTTCTAAAAATCACTAATTTAGGAACAAATTGGTTATTATTTAATCGAACTTACTCAATAACTGCTTATCAATACGGAATTAAAACGCAATCG
>JAEQML010081446.1:0-11195 GCA_016904865.1 Pissodes strobi
TGAGGTAGGTATTTGGCAAGTTCACAGGAGGTATAAAAATGTTACAGGTTACAGTGCAAAAATCGGCCGTCTCCATAAAAATCGATAAGCAATTGACCAAGTATATATATTTTGCATAACACGCGCCAGAAGCAGTATCTTCTTTCCTCGAATATATCTTAAAATTTATAATATATCCATCAACGGAACACAGTTTATACAATTTGACTTCACATTCATGAGATTTGCTTTTAACGTATTTTTTCATTCTGAGTCGACCTCTTTGTGGAATCATGGACTAAACAACTAGTAAGAGAGCCACCAACAGTGGTCACCCTTTGTACTGAACCAGGCCACTGTACCGAACCAGGTTGGTACAGTGGTCATTTAGGGTCGGTACAGTGGTTTCCCTGAAAGGCATATTAACCCATTAAAGCCGAGAAATATATTTTTTTAATATCAACATTTTTTCGGCATGTAAACAAATGAAATAAGACTCTTGAACGTAAATTCAGATTTTTTTATTTTATTTTTCTTACAAAAACTTGAAATAAGGGTGTTCCCATATGGGATATTTAGGCGTTACCTCACTTCGAACGTTTATATAAAGCATAATGTGTACAAATGGACTATTTGATGTGTGATGTATGGAAATTTCGGAAGCAGTCAACACAAAGTTCTATAACTTAGAACACATTGTTCGGCCTCGACTGGTACAATTGTTACCACCACATCTTCTTCTTTTTCCTTCAGGCACAGGAATGACATAATGGTGTAAACCGTCATAGCGTATGTCATCGCTGACACGAAAGTCACTTCCAGCAGCTCTTGCGACCCTTCCAGGCGTTCGGGCGCTTACTTAATATCTTGTTAGATACGTCTAAAATCGACAATAAAACTTATTTCCATTTATATTCAAAATGCTATCAAGCCTAAAGACATACCTGGTAAATATTCCGCCGGAATTCCAGCTGAGTGACTTTTTGTCCACTTTTTCTATAAAGGATCCATGAGTTCTGTATTGCGGCTTCAATTAGATAAGTAAATATGGGCCAGTACCATTTTTTTGGAGCGAACTCCGATCCTGTATCTACAAATGCAAAATAACTTATTAAACTTATCAAACAACAAACTCTATGAGATCGTCTTACCGTGCTATGTGGTTATCCATCAGATCTGTCCCTCCCATGTTTTTATTATACTGCATAATTAGATCTGGCTTTGAAATTGAAACAGCTTTTTTCTCCTTTCTACTAAATCTTTCAACTGGTCGGATTGGCTGAACTCCAAAGCAGGTACTAGCTACCGTAACGACGCTGTTGTCCATCCACCTGACATATATTATTCCACTTTCTTTTTCTAAAGTGGAAGAAAATTGTCCCCTTGCTTCCTTTTCCATATTTTTCTTTGTCGGTAATGGACAGTTTCGTGGCAAACGATTTTCCCGTAAAGTTCCCGTTTCCCCATAGCCATTCACCCTGAGTGTGCATAAAAGATTTGCAGTCGTGACCAGGTTATCAACAAAAAAGTTCTATCTATATGATTTTTTGTCGCCCAATTCGTCTATCATTTGCAATAAGGGCGCGGTCGGCTTTCCAAATACTTCTTCATATTTTGAGTTGGATCTGGGATTTTTCCCCTGATAAATTTCGAAATTTATTAGGTAGCCACTAGGAGTATTTAGGCACCAAACTTTGTACCCAAATCGAACTGGCTTGCCACGGATAAATTGCTTACATCCGTGGCGGCCGAAGTAGCGAATCATTGACTCATCATATGATATATTTTCATCTGGTATAAAATGCTCACGAAATTTTGTTTTCAGATGATCAGTAACTGAACGGAGCTTGTACATCTTGTCTGTGGGATCAATGTTATTATTGTTAGCAAAATGAATATATTTACAGATTTGAAAAAATCTGTCTCGTCTCATGGATTCCGAAACCATAACGTTTTTCATATCATTAGAATTTTGCCAGTAATTTCTTTTAGATGGTAAACCATTGATACCACTAAGAATAAGTATTCCGATAAATACTTTTAATTCTTCGATAGATATTTGTGGGTCCGCACTGTTTTTTAGTAAGGCATAACTGGCAGATTCTTATATAATATTTTGTAGCAAATCGTCCGAGAAAAACACCTCAAATATTTCAACAGGGCTCATCGAACTATACTTAGAATAATCTCCAGAAGGAAACTCGAGGATAGGAGGGTGTAAATCGCCTTGAATAAATTTAGGCTCAGTTGGTTTGGTTTTCAACAATAAGCTGCTGCACGGCCCTGACACAACTTCAGACGGCTCCATGACTTCATTTTCTTCAACTGCCGACCCCAGTCTCTCGTTATTTGCAAAAACAACTTCGGCAGGCGCCGAAAGTTGCCTGCTATTCAAATTATCTGCCAATCCCCCCTCATCCTCGTCAGCGGAATCTTCATCAGTTAAAATATTACAATCCGGTGGCTCGATATATATACCAGTAATAGTACCATCATCATATGCAAGATCTAAAGCTTCTTGAAGCGTTATACCTCTGAAATAGAATACTTACTAGTAAAAATATTCAAACTGAGGTCACGCCTAAAGAGCCCATATGGGAACACCAATGTTTACATCAAAATTTCAAGGTCACATAAAATATATATAGCAAATCTACAAAAAGCAAACGAAGCGCTTGTGTTCAAGTAATCTAAATCACAGGTTATTTATCGACTATAGAAAAACCTATAATAATAATAATACTTACATCAATTTGATGTCCGGATTTTCCATCACAATGTCTATTTAGTCTCTTTTGGCTCCGATAAAATACGCAGAGTGCAACGGACAAGCAACTGCACGCCACTTACACACACACTTCTTGAACCTTACTGATTGAACTACTATCGTTTTCATTTGCGACACGGCACAATATGTCACTCCCCACTCTTTTTAAGCTCTGTATGCTTAGTGGTTCCATATGGGACCGTTAGGCTTTAATGGGTTAAGCCTTCCCATTTCGTTCAACAGATTTATACAGTCCAATACTAACTTTGATGTTACTATATTGGAAGATACTGCTTTGATTGCTGCTTGGCTATCGGAGTAAATAACGACTGTCTTGTTGCTCACCTTCCTCCTGATCATTTCCTCTATACAGAGGATGATAGCTGTAATTTCTGCCTGAACTATTGTGGCGAGTGTGCCCAAAAGTATCGAGATTTTGGTATCTGTCCTTGTTCCGTAGATTCCGGCTTCTATTCCCTGGTCGGTTTTCTAGCCGTCGGTATACCAGACTATGTCTGCCCTTATGGGTGGGTCTTTTATCTTTAGGTCTCTAAGCAGACCAATACATTTTGTGTCACGGTATTTATTATGGAATGAAAAAGATATATCCCGCATGTGGTACATGCAAATCTGTAAAAAAGCTGCGCAAGGCGACATGCGACTACAAAGACAAAAATTCCGATAATCTCGGTCGTAAAAAAGTATGTATTCTTCAGAGTTCCGTATTTAAGATGTACGATTAGCCAGACAAGGCTAAATAGCCTAGCAATACTAAGCATAGAAAATGCATTTGACCAAAAAATTTATTTTGATCAAATAAACGATCAATTTGCGTCGATTAAAAACCGAAGAAAGAATCTCTAATGTTTAATTAAGTTTACAGATTTTTATTTTACGTTTATATTTAAATATGTATGTAGGTACCTGTTGGTTGGTTGCCGTTTATATATTATATATTCCTGTTAATAAAAAATATACACTTTTTCTTTCTGTTCTCCTTGATGGCTTTGCTGCAAGGCAATTGCCAGCTCGATTTCTTAGCGACCACGAGCCGTCTGGTTTAAACCATGTCGTGGCCCCTTATTATAGCAGTCTTAGCTTTTTGCTAAAATAATAGCATGTGTAGATTAAAGGCTGTTATTAGACAAAACAACAGAGGATCCAGGAAACACATATATCAGACAAACAACTGCAATGAAAGGAAATATATAAGGCATGTATAGTAAGGAAAGAGGGTGAAGTCGAGCATTATAATTTAATTTTATTATGATTCAAAAATGTATTGATAAGATCAATTATTTCTGCTTTCGGACAGCTTAAGACTGAATAGATCGTTATAGGGGCATTGAGCTTCATACTACTAAATTTTGTATACAAATCAAAACCTGGTATTGCATTGATGGGACACTCAAAAAAAATGTGATTGAGATCTTCTACTGATCCACATTCGCAATTTGGATTATCCTTTCTTTTCATTTTAAACAACATTTCTCCTGTTAGACAGTGACCTGTACGCATTCTGATAATATTGGTGATATGTCTCCTATTTTTATAGGGTAAATTATCAAACCATCTTTTTTTCGAAAATTCATTTTGCACTTTGGAATATATAGGTTTATTGATATTTAATTTAAGTTTCCATTCTCTGATAAAACGAGCAAAAGATTTATTTTTGATGTTATTAAATAAATCTTTGTGATTAATGTGTATTTTTTTGGTACATTTAAGATTCTTCCGATATTGGCAAGAGTGTCTGCTGTCTCATTTCCAGGAATTCCGGAGTGACCAGGAATCCAGGCCAACCTAAAATCATGTCCATTTAGATTTGAATCGTAAATTAGTTTTTTTGTCCTTAACGTCCAATAATCAGAGTTGGTTTTATTCAAATTAGCGTTAATTGAGGCAATGGCACTTAATGAATCGGAGAAAATAATGACATTTTTGAGATGTTTTACTATTGCAGTCTGTGTTGCATCCTGTATTGCTATAATTTCTGCCTGGCAGATACTGATATCATCAGGAAGTCTAGATGAAAATTTATAATTAATCTTCGCAATGTATATACCATACCCTGATTTATTATCTTTTTTTGATACATCCGTATAGATAAATACATAATTACTTTCATATTTGTTTTTTATAAGTCTAAAATTTGATTGTATATCCAAGTCTTGTTTGTTGATCCCGCAATGTATGATTTTGAGTGGCGATATTAAAGTTTCATAATCTATTTCATAACATGGAAAATTATCGCTTTTGTATATTTTATTTAAGTACGGTAAAAAGAGGGAAAAACCTGCAATTAGATATGGAACACTTTTATTGGCCTGAAAAACAGTTCCCCGGATTAATTTTATACGACATTCTTTTAATAATTTTATTAATGGGTGATCTGTGAAGAATATTATTTTTGCTAAATATTTGTATGATAAAATTATTCTTCTCTGTTCAGGGTCTGTGATCGCAGCTTCTGATAATAAGGCCAATTTGGGGGTAGATTTCATGCACCCCAGACAAATACGAAGTCCCTCAAAAAAGATTTGATCAACTTTATTTAAACTTTTTTGACTAGCCGGCTTAATAAAAAATGCTCCGAAATCTAAGTGTGACATTATAAATGCTTTAAATATGGTTAACATGGTGCGTGGATCTGCTCCCCACCAAACTCTAGATATTGCTTTCAAGACATTGAGGGCTTTTTGGGCTTTAGATATTATGATGAATTATTTTTTGATTAATTTGCGTATTACACAAAATATAGGTTTGTTTTAGGCGCCAGCGGATAGGTTTGCCCCCCGGCGCCGACATTTCTAGCTACGCCACTGCTAGAGCCATTGTGGCGCCACTTTTTGTATGTGCGTGTTCCATGTAAGTTTTTGGTCAACGCCGACTCCTAGGTATTTAACCTCTTTGGAGAAGGGCATAGCTTCTCCAGCTAGCCTCATTTGCTTTAGCCATGTTAAATCTCTCCTTTTGGTGAATGCTATCACTGTTGCTTTCGATAGCAGCCTACTCAAATAGTCTAGGGCTAAGTCTGGATTTTCCTGCTTGGTATGCATATTGACAGTATTACTTAGCGGGTTGGCTTTTAGAGCACTATCTCTTACGTACCTATCGATTAACCTTTCAAGGGTTTTAAGCATAAGCATCGATAGGCTGATGGGTCTGAATGACTTTGGTGCCTGGTCCGGTATCCTTCCTACATTCGGCAAGTATATAACCTTTACCTGTTGTCAATTTGTAGGTATGAATCCCCAAGCTATACAGCCTCTGAAGATCTTACAGAGAGATGGGACCAAACTATCCTGTCCTCTCTGAAGAAGTACTGGTTATATCTCATCTAACCCCGGCGATTTGTACGCTTGAAATTGGTTTACTGCCCATCTGACCTTAGACGACGTTATGATGTCCGCACCTAGCCTCCAATCTTGCTTCGTTGTCCTTCTTGTAGGGGGCTCTTCGAGCACTGTGATTTCCGTCATCTGAATTGACGCTGGAAAGTGGACTTGTCTTGTTGGCCTTTGTGAACAGCCTTCTTACGGTCTCCCGAAGCTCATTAAGCCTATCGTTCCACCAGACTGTGTTACCCCCTTGTTTCCAAGTCTTTTTTGGGCAGTTTTCATGCTATACAGTAGCAATTGCTTCTGTCACCTTTTCGACTGCCGTCTCCAAACCTCTCGTGTCTTTTGTATCTACGGTGATTCTTTGGAGACCTTCGCTGAGGGATTGTAACTATCCTTCCCAGTTTGTGCCTCTTGGATTCTTCTTCGAGCACGGGAGTCTTTATGTCAAACCTTATGTGCCTATGATCTGAGCACGATGTTTCTTGTGACACGTGCCAGTTGACAATTTTGTCACTTATCCTATTTGTACAGATGGTCACGTCCAGGACCTCTCGTCGGATTGCGGTGATGAAAGTGGGTTCAGAGCCCCTGTTAGCTATTTCTAACCTTGCTGAAAAAGTAAACTGGTGTAGTAACTCACCTCTAGCGACTGTGTCCGTGCTGCCCCATAGAACGTGGTGTGCGTTCGCGTCGCACCCGGCTGCTAGTTGTAGCTTCCTTTTCACGCAGTAGGACATAACATCCTTTAGGACCTGCGGTGGACACGGTTTCTCATCCCCAGGGAAGTAGGCGGAACATACTATCCAGCTTCTGAGCCCCTCTTCCGTGGTGGTTGTTAAGATAGCTGTAACAAAATCTCCGGAGCATAGCCCCAAAATTAGTGTACAATTAACTCTATTACTGTAAATTATGCAGGCCTGTGGTCTTTCAGCCGACCTGTCATACAATAATATACCTTGTTTTGTTGTTAGGCCAGCCACTTGGCCATCGTGTGTGTAACCAGTGCTCTTGCAGGAGGGCGATGTCGAAGCCTTCTTTTTCACGTCTCCGGCATAGCATGGCTGAACAACCTTGGCATGCTGAAGATTTAGCTGCAAGACACCCCGCATAACCAGGCAAGGCTAGTTACAAGGAGGTGTAACACAGTGCCTCCCGGGGATTGTTAAAAACGGCGCTGCTTTATCCCGGCGGCCATGCAGTCCTCACCACGTTGCCTTACATCTTGACTTGGGAGAGTTGGTTCACGGCAGGGTTTTCGCAAAGGCTTTTGGGAGCTTTTGAGCTCCCTCACCCTACTTATAGCCACTGCTAGCCCGATCCGTGAAGACCGGGCCATTCCCCTCATCCACCACCCGGGGGTATGCACCTGGTAGCCAGCCACTCAAGCCCCAGGTATTAAACCTTTACCCCAAGCGTAAATGTTTAATATACGAATTTATGCTGTTTTCGACTCTTTTTAGGAGAAAACATGAACATTTTTACAAAAGTTTTATTGTCAAATCTGTAAAATTAATATTTTCAACAATTAATATCTTACAAACTCTGAAAATTGTCTATACTTTTAAAATTGCTACCTTTATAAAACCAAATATAATACTTGGAAACTTTCGTATGAACAACGTAACGGATCCAACATTTAGATTTATTTTAGTATGTTGTAGTTAGCCTTTAAGATAATTGGCCGCTTATTCAACTATTACAATTGTTTAATATACAGACATACTGTATTTTATAATTTTTTTATTGGTAATAGGTAAACTAATGAAAATTATAATACTAATTGAATTAAAATACATGAAATTGTCGGCGGTTTTATTTCTAGTATGGAAAATATTTTGAATGAATAACACAATATATTGTAAACAGATATGCAAAATGCTAAAAAGTTTTAATTTAATATTAAATTAAAAAAATAAATTTCAATTTATGAACTTTGGTGTCAAAATTATATCAATCATCATTTATTTTAAATGCTTATCAATTTAGAATATACATTAAGGACACATGATGAGAGCATGAAATAAATAATTTTTAAAATTTCTTTTGAAATTGGAATTCTGATAAAATATTATATATAATATAAAATTATATTCTTTTGGTCCATTCGCGGAACGCTACCTTGTCTGTTTTATCTTTTTTTTGTGTATCTGTATGTGGCTTATTAAAAGAAATAAAGTTAACTGAGCAATAACTAAGAGTTTTGAAAACTTTAATATTTTAAAATTTTAAGCAATTATATACTACCTAAAAATCATGCGAAATGGAGTGCCTGGCAAAATCCAGTCCTTTATTGTTTTTAATAATGTTTCTCTATTCCTTTTATCGACTGAAATTAAGAACATAGCGTTTGTTTCTCCCTTCTATTCTCTCGAATATCCATTTGTATCTATTTTTTTTTATTATACTTCCGTTTGCCAAATTTTGTTTGTTATAATTGTTTTGTGCCCAGCTTATAATACTTCCCGGCAAAAGTATATCCAATTCATTGTTCTCTAGCTTCTGCATTTTAATTCATTCATTATAATGTTCTGTCGTGTATCTCATATGTGGTTACATTACATTACATTTTAAATTCCTTATTTTAGTAACATCATTGTTTGCGAAAATAAAATCAATATAGACATATTATTCCAGCAAATAATCTCAATTACTGCGGTATTTGATATTTACAAACACCTATTAAATAAACTAAATATATAGACATGCCATTATTGGTTGTTTACTCATAGATATTTATTTCTGCTCTCGTTATTGCACTTGCAAACGTCAATTCTTGGGATTTCCATTTTTACAACACAACTTCGCTGCCACAAACTATCTCGATATAGTCTGTAATATATTTTTGCATATACAATGTATTTAGAGTTTACAGATACTTAGAAAACTAGACAAAGTATTAGGCTACTTGTTCGTAATTTTTAATTTGTGCTAATTAAATTTGCTTGATTTTTCAGATTTTTAAAGCAATAATTTCCCTAATGAATTATATATTAAAATGAATCGATAATTGGTATTTGTTCAGCTTTTATTAACTCTTTCCTAGTGATTATTTCATCTATTTTCTCTTGCCAAATCAAATAAAATAATAGCTTGAAGATAATAAAATTAACTGCATACGACAGAACATTTTGTGCTGCTTTGGATTAATATAGAATTTATGAATTGAATAACATGTTTGCTCTCCTATATACTCTTTGAAACTCTTTATTTTATAATAAAGAACTAGTATTCTCGTTAATTTTAATATGTTCTTTACAAAAAAACATATGTGCATCACCTTTATAAGCACACAACTGAAGTGAAACTTCTGAAAGAGATATTAGAACTTAAGATTTTTTTAAGCTTTCTTCTTCTCAGCTTTTGGCCCCGGTTTCGACAGTTTTTTCGTTTTTTTCCTTTATTTGGTGGTGGGGGGGGGGATATAATTCCCACCCCCCACTGATGATCCCGTTAAACGGGGTCATCGCTTGTCAGATTTTCAATTACAGGCAGATGTCGGCAAAAACGGCTTTTTTACCAAAATCCCCTGTTAAATTAGAGCCCCGGTTCCGTCCATATGGTCAAAGGTAGCCCCCCATGAGGCGCATCTACCGTAAAAATTTCGACCCCGTAGCTCTTCCCGTTCGCGTTTTTGTATAATATACATGAATACAGTGACAACTTCGTTTTTATTGAATATTATTGGTTGGCATAAATCATACACTGCCTGAGTTTACCTAGGAATAATATACAAGGTTACAGTGCAGACAATTGATTTTGTCATTGGCATGTATCAGGTATGTCTCTACGTTCTATCAAAACTTCTACAACGCCTCGGTGGTGTAGTAGGCAGAGCGCTTGCCTGTCATTCCTGCGCTGCGGGTTCGATTCCCGTCGGTCGCGACGGATGCTTTGTTTATTGTTTATTATTAATTTACCTTTTTTCTGAATTTTGGGTTAGTTTGGGTTAGCCTTGGTTAGTTTTGGTTAGCGCTTGGTTGATTCTGGCCGACTGAGCTCCCGTAGCGAGCGAAGCGAGCTGAGGGCCATGCAAAGCCATAATAATACCTATTATTCGTTTCGCCGCAACGAAAATTACGCCTGACAATGTGAAAGCCAAAGTGGAATCCGTGCCGCTAGCTGCCTGTTAAATACTGGGTCTCTGTATGATTAACAGCAGCCAATCAAAAATACTCGTAGGCGGGGCTGCACTGTAAACGTGTATATTATACAAAAACGCTTCCCGTTCTCCCAAAATTAATTATTTTAGTTTTTCTTCTCTCCCCTCTCCTGGCCGAACGGGAGGGGGTACGGGGTCCAGTTTTCGCCCAGGATACTTATTTTACTACGGCTATATGTCCTGAAAATTTCAACCCTCTAGATATACTGGAACATGCTTAATTAAAGATTAAAGGGACGTTTCACTTTGATAACCGTTTAAACTTTGATAAGCGTTTCGCTTTGATACGCTTTTCATTTTTTTCTGACTTTACCCTCGCTAAAGAAGTTTCACTTCAAAAAAAATTCACAGTTCTTTACAAAGATGCAAACAGGGGGGGGGGGATTGAAAATGATGAATTAAAACTCAAAAATGTGATTTGTGTTGAAATTAAAATAGTTTTTTAAAAGCAGAGTTTAAAAAAGTAAAAATACAAACACGAGTATTTCTGTATTTGTAATACATTTTTTAATTAAAGAAATGCATTTTTAACATTAATATCGACGGCGTAATGACAAAAAGTTAGAGGCGACATTGATAAAATTTTCAGGAGCCGGTAAAAACCATACTACTCTCCAAAAATATCTCCATCGCTTACAGGATACTACTTCATAGGGTTTTGGGCGAACTCTTGCATTTCTAAGGACCGTAGTCCATTCCGACGGTGCCTGAATGTTCATTTTGGAGGAGTAGTTTTTCTATAACTGCATGTACGCTGTCAACAGGTATGGTGGTATGTCCAGCTACTAAGTATGTAATTGCCAACTTATCTATTGATTTCGAAAGCTAAATTCTCCGTCATTATCTAACTTAGTGAGGTATGAATATAAATTTGTACATATTTCGTTAACACCCCCGTATTCCATCTTTTTCGCCCCACCAATAACAAAACCCGTTCCTTGACTTG
>MU197136.1:0-10266 GCA_016904865.1 Pissodes strobi
TATATAAATATTTGGTGTGATTTATGTATTATGTAATAACATATTTGGTGTATTTCAATTTATTTATGAAGTGGATATAGTCAGTCTTTGCCAAAAATGTGTCTTCTAAGTTTTCAGCAGTGAAACGACCCGACAATGCTGCAAACAGTTGGCAACACTGTACGCGCAATTTTTTGTACTTTAGTACCACTACTTTTGTAATACGAGGTATTTATAGCTTAAGTTTTAAAACATAAACAGTTGAAAGCTGATCATTCAAATTCTTCGGGTACCTACACCACACTAGTAGAGAACCCTCAATATGTGTATCATCATTTTGTAAACGAGGTATTTATTCATTAATTTAGTTTTGTCAGTAAGATACTTTTGAAGCATATTCGACTTTGTAACGCTATATATTAAAATTGCGAGCATAAAATGAAATGAGTTAATTTTGCTTTGCTTTATGACAAGGCTGAATTTGTTACACTGAAATGGTCAGTAGAGATAACGTTTCATTTATTATTATGACACCTATGGAAGTATTGGTGTCTTGCTCCTTCATATATTTTGTCTCTATACATCGATGTTATAATATTAATCCTAATTTCGATTTTTTGAGACATGCACATGAGTTTCTATTACATTTTTTAATTAACATTAATTTTTTCTCAACCAGTAGACAGAAAGGTGTTGCTATCTTTTTTTTTTCCGTTATAATAATCCAATTATTAAGTTAACTCCCCATTTACCTACTTATGGTCCCCAGAAGAACAGATGTTGTAAAAAGTCTATACCGTATTATCACAAATAATTTCAGTGGCGTAATGTTAAGCCGATGCATAGCTGAAGCTCGGTGGATGAAGAAAGGAGTGCGAATGTTGTGCATCTGATTGCATATTATATAATTTGTTCTGTTTATTTGTTGTGGAATATATCATAGTATGCTTTTAAAAGCATAGTTTTTTAGATATGACAGCGTATGTATTTGAATTATTTTGTTATAATTAGAAAAAAAAATTGATCAAACTCTCTTAAATGAACAAAATATAATACCGTATCAAAGTTATATGGTATTTTTTATAAGAAATTGCCATGAATTGGTTTGAATGTTGCTTAATTTAAACCTCGCTTTTCGTCGTTTTGTTAACGAAAAGTTTCAGAATTTCATCTCTGTTTCTATGCCGGACTAGAACTTTGGCTTGGATACTGAGTTGTCGGATTTAAATAAAATACATGGAAATAAACTTTTATAATACAAATATCCCTAAAAAACTGGTTTTTAACTTTTTTTTCGAGGGCAAACAACGAACGGGCGAAGACTAATTCGATAGTTCGGACAACATTTTGCACTACTGGTTCTTATACCAAGCTGTACACTTTATAATACTCCTTTTTCATTACTCTGTACTGGGATTAAATACTTATGCCACTGAAATTATTTATGGAGAAGTATTGTTGTGCATTTTATAGAAAGACAAAAAGTTAGTAGAAAATGGGATGTTATTTCTGAAAAAAATTGAAAATGAAAATTTTAATTCTTACATGTACGAAAACATGTGAATGATTTTTTTAAAATGGATTTGATATGTCTGTTTCTTATTAATACAAATTGTAAAACGCATTTAACTATGAGCTTCAAAAGTATTTTGAATAGTAAGTCGTACTCTTGAAAAGAGTGGTCCTCCTCTCATGCTTTGGTCTGGCTTTTTGCAGTTGTCAACAGGTGAGCTCAGAATTATTCTCAAGAATCGAAGAAAATGCTGGTCCTTATCGAGACATTCATTGGTATTGTAAATATGCTGGTCAGTCTTCTAGAAAGCCTTCCATGAAGACACTAAGCATCTTGTAGTCCAGGTGACATAGTATGTAATATTTATTTGATATACAAGCAGTATATTGAATTTTAATAATGGATCTTTCCACTCATTTTAAAAAAAATATTTGTCCTGTTTTTCCTTGTTGAAATATAATTGGTTTATGAAAAAAACTCAAAAATAATTTAATGTTAACTTTGCCGATATAGATTTACATTATGTTTGTTTTTTATTCACATTTGCTTGTAGTTCTGACTAACACTTTACTATTCATGATATACAAGCTTTCAGTATCTAAAACGTACAATTGAATAAGATTAAAAGATTCGCATCAAAATCGAACCAAATTAGCTGAAAAGAAATGTATAAATTGTTCTTGCAACAGTAATGTAAAAACTGGTTTTTAAGTATAGGGAATTCTAAATTGATAATTGATATACTACAACACTTTTGCAAACCCATAAATAATTGTCCTTAGAATGTACTATATCGCATTAAACCCATTGTCAAAAACAATACAATTGGTAGGTATTAGCTACCTCACAAATAAAATTATATAAATGGTATTTTTTTTTATTTCACTTGACGTGGAAGCCTGCATTGATTACTGTATATTTTGCCAATTACCGACATCGACAGCGTTTTTTTAAGAAGTATCGAAAAATCGTAAATACAAATGTTCTAGTGTTTTTATGAACCGCCAGTATTTTTATCAGAACGAATAAATGAACATCGCAAAGCTGTCAAAAAGTATCAGCTTTTGTTTTTAAAATAGATCACCTGGCAATCTGCATATGGCTCATTTATCAGATAGTGCTTTCGTTACTGATTCCGAATATACCAGATTTGATATTTCTATCTTTAAAACTAACCGAGAAAGCCCGTTCCATAATATTCATATGTTAGAAAGAGAACGGTATAAAATAAAGTATTTGTCTAATACTGATCTTATGGCATAGGTTGTGTTATTTGTCTCATTTAGTTTTAAAAATACAAATAGATATCAAATCTGGCATATTCGGCATAAATTAACGAACCATAGCTATTTAATCCGTTACAGAAATCAAAAATTTATATTTTTCGATAGCTTTGGGATCAGTGGCAGAGCGTGAGATTTTCAAGGGTGTGTTCGCATTAAAAAGAGCTAAAACTATGAGTTTGTAAATACTTGATTGAATTTATATAAATACAACTATATAGAATGACTTAATACAACAGTACACGATCGCGCGTGTAATTCGCAATAAACAAAGCAAGTGTTGTGTGCTGCAAATCGCTGCATTGCGCCACGTCGGATTGGTGAAGCGTTCCTCACCAATCCTACGTATCATTTTCAGGAATGTTGGCTATGCGCCCATTCGCCCCGCGCTTCTTGCCGTACTTACCGTTACAGAAACCATCTAGGAATTTATTTATCAGACAAAAATATGTAGTTTAAATAGGTGTGTTCTACAGTTCCGCAACACTTCTACACTAGCCGCCACTGTTTGGGATGCTCATTTATTTGTTCTGATCATAAATCCTGGCGCTACATAAAAACTTTGTATTTAAACTTTTTAAATATGTATTAATAAAACCCTTTACATCCTTAGGTTTAATCTCATTGACTGGAAATTATATGTATTTCATTGCGAAGGGATTGGTATTGCATTTTGAAGATGGTTCAAATTTTCGGTCATGTAGAATATTTACGTAGGTGTGTTCCAAAGTAGTATTAGTTTGGAAATAATTTTTATAGATACATTTTGAAGTTACAAAGGCAATAAATGAATGATTAAGTAGTATAAAAGCATTCGATTTTTATTCCATTTTTTAAATCCTTACATATATTGTTAATAGAAGCCTATTGTATATTATTTCGCTCAATATTCCGTTCGCCATTCGTACCAAACTAGAATAAAAAGCGCTGCTTTTCTTGTGTTTCAGCAAATAAATTCCAGGCCAGAAAATTTACTTCAATGTGGCGTGTTTCAATAAAAATGGAAATAGTCCATTAAGCCAGATATTTTCCCACATTTTTTAAATACTTAAAATTATTCAGAGTGACAATATAACTAATAATCTAATTATATTATGAGCAGCAACTTATTTATTTTAATTTTTTATTGAATATTTTTTGTTCAAATCAGCAGGCGAAATAGTGCTAGAAACACTGTTAATTAGTTTATTTAGAGGCATTAAAAGCACGACCGTATATATCGCCACTGAATAAACAGTACTTTGAAATGTGTTTTGCAAAGTTTAATATTTAGAAAAAATGGTCGTTTAATAACCTATATAGACAGCAATTGCTAAAAATATGTGATCATCTATAGACCCGGCGCCGGCGATTTGAAAGCAACCAGATACGATGTTGGCTGCATCCAGAACGCGGACTCAAGTGCAAGTGCGGGGCCGCCTTTCTTCTAGAGTCTTTCTCAAGCAATAAAAATTCGTCGACTTTGCAAATATAGGCTATCTCTGAACGTGCAGTTGAGTAGACGTCGAATAGATGGCACAATGTCATATTAGAAGAAACGTCTACCTTGAAGCTCAGTCATCGTGATTTTTTTTTTAAGTCGAACCAACGTCAACTTTGATATCTAATCAATGTTAAAGTGTACGTTCAGTTCGACGACCTATTAACGTCATATGAGATTACCATTAAAGTCAAACATTTCGGATTTTTTACTCTAGCATTTTACGTGTGAAATGTTCAATTCTACGTTAGGATCTCTTCTACTGTATCGATACACCTAAAACTTGAAACATATAAAGTTTAGGGTTCTTAAATCAGTTTAGCTCAATAAGACTAAGTATTCTAAAATATTTAGAAATAATTATTTTCTGATAAAAGGTGGCTTTCAATACATACAGGGTGCAATTGTTCACGTCTACCGGTCTTTATAAAAAATGTAATCACATTTTTCAGTTATCTTCGTAAATATCATAGGATACGTATTGAGCTGGCCTAAATAAAGAGCTATGAACTTGATCTGTTTTAAGCTTGAGATATATCAATACAATAGAGGGAAAAAGGATCAATCACCAATATTATGAAGAAATCCTGTTTGGGCGTATAACACCACTGACTTCACTGATCAATTTGTGCAATTTTTCCCTCTCATCTCTCTTTTGCTCTTCTTAAGTTCTTTTTAGCCGGATTCTCGGTGCCCTGGGGCCCAAGGTTCAGAAGGGCCCCACGATGCCTTAACTTAGTTTTAAAATATTCAAGGGGTAGGGGCCCATATATATCTTTTGCCCTGAGGCCCACGCGTCCCTAGATCTGCCGCTGCTCGGTAGCTTTTGTATCAGCTTTATCAGCTGCTAAAATAAATTTAATAAGTTATACAAAGTCTTATGATTTAGTCTCAATTGGTATATTCTGCCTAATTACAAAAATATAAAACCGTTTTAAATGGAATATGATACTAATTTTATTGTGGAACTTTCAGCGATTTTCAACTCTCCTGTAACCTTTAAAGCAATGGCTCAATAAGAATTATTCTAACAATAAAGCCAAATTTGACAAGGTCATTTTTTTTTAACTCAGATACGTAGGTATTCAGGTGTCATGTGTAGCCATCACTCTAATTCTAGCATCAAACATTTTTAATACTTTAGTCCTATTTACTGGTTATGTTATTTGGAAACATTACATTAATGTGAATTCAATCGAGTAATATGTAAATCAAATTACTTACTGAAGAAAATCTCTGCTTCCTTGTCTTTTTCGTTCCAAACCAGGTAGGTATATTTTTGAGCACTCAACAAGAAAACAGCTGGTTTTAAGTTTCTTGGAATATTTTTTAAAGATGTTTTAAATATGGGGCTTATTTCATTGCGAAAGTTCCACCAAACGGACCAGATCACCAGCTCCAGTCTCCAGCAAAATTATTAACATGGCCTCGCTCACGTCCAGTCACCCAGGAGTAGCTGTCACCATAATCATTTAAGTGATGAGAACTCGCCTTTCTTAAGAAATTAACGTTAAAAGTATTGTAGATTGCTAGGGAGTCGTTTCGGCTAGTTTCAGCCGACCGGCATTTTTACCTTTACAGATATTTTGTGCATGACTCTACAGCTTAATTTGTGTCCAAGAGACGTAGGCTTCTTCCAAACGATGCTATTTTCTGGGAGGTACTTGACTCACTTCTTGAGGTGATAGCTGTACTCCTTCAAGGTACTTAAGCCTTTTGCAGAGTTGGGTTGGACATTGGCAGAGTAGATGTTCCGCGGTTTTAGTTGCACTATTGCAAAATCTGCATTGGTCGACTTCTGCTTTGCCTATTGCCTTTAGGTGGTATTTTACCGGGTAGTGTCCAGTGGGCAGTCCGATGACAGTTTTAATATCTGCTCTGTTCATGTCTTAAGAGCTGTTCTACTCTTTTCGCAGATATGGTGATAAACCTTTTCGCCTGTCTTAGTCCTGGAGTGTCTCCAGCAGGACGACAGTTGGTCTTTTTTCCATTTGTTTAGTTCTTCGGTGAAGTGGCTCTTCATAAGGCCACAGTAGGGCTATGGACCATAATATGGTGTTCCAGTTCCTTTCGCCAGACAGCCCGCTTTTTCATTGCCCTCTATTCCTCTATGGCCAGAAACTCACATTAAAGGTACCTGGTTGCGTGTTGCTAGTTGTTTTAGGGTTTGCTTACATTCCCAGACTAGCTTTGACACGTACTTGAAAGCTTTTAGAGCCTCCTGGCTGTCTAAAAATATGTAGATGTGCTTTCTGTGAAGTCGTTGTGTGAGGCACTCTTCTGCACATATATTTATGGCAAGCACTTCCGCTTGGAAGACAGTTATATATTTGCCTAGCGGTTTGGAAAGCTTACAGTTTGGACCTGAAATGCCCAATCCGGCTCCTTTCGCTCGTTTTGAACCATCTGAGTACCACAGCGATGCATTATCGGCCTGAGGTAGTTTTTACTCTCCCATGATTGGCGGTCATCCCACTGCGATTCGGACATCTAGGTCCAACATGACCGTCATTTGGTCACTTGGTTTGCTGGCATTTTCCAGTTTTATTTCTTTAAAGATGCGCAGGTGATCAGTCAAATCTCCAGGCTTGAATTTGCCTATTTGGAATAGCCTGTGAGCATTGATAATCGCCTCCCTCTTCACACTGAGATGAAGAGGAGGCATGTTCAGCAGTACCTCTAAGGCTGTGGTAGAGCACGTTGACATTGACCCTGTTATTTTCAGGCATATCAGCCTTTGGACTTTATTAAGTTTGGTCCGAGCGGTGACCTGCTGGGTTTTTGGCTACCATACCTGCGAGGCATAGGTGACTATGGGCTTTATTATTGTTTGGTAGATCCAATATACCATTTTTGGTTTTAGGCCCCATGTCTTAACAACTAGTTTGCGGCATGTCCAGATTGCCGCTGTGGCTTTAGAGATGGTGTTTTCTAGATGCTTGTTCCAGGTAAGTTTACGGTCCAGTGTGACTCCTAAATATTTTACCTCGGTGGAAAAAGTTAACTGTGTTCCGTGTTGGATGGGCGCTCTCATTTCTAGTTTCCTTCTTTTTTGTAAACGGGACAAGAATGTTTTCCTAGGACTTAGGGAGAGTCGCTCCCCTTCGCTCCAATTCTTGATGATGTTTAGGGCATTTTGCATGCGGTTTAAAATTACGCCTTCATGTTTTCCCTTTATTATACTACTAGGTCGTCTGCGTAGGGTAGCAACCCTAATTGTCTTTGTATTTTGTTTTAACAATCCAGACGTTCCAGTTAGGCAACTTTTGGAACGTCTGTTCAACGTCGAATCATGGTTAAACGACGTCGTCGACCTATTATAGTCTACCTGTAATCGACGTTATACTTATACCAACCCTAGCTGCTTCGGTTCCTAGTCAATACGATCAGCAGCTCGTGCGTCGATTCAAGAAATTGATGCTGAAATTCATGTGGTGGAAACATCATTTTCTGAAATATGACAATAAACTTGGCCGCAATAATAGGGTAGATATCTATGTTCTGACTGTCAGAAACATGTCGAGTCAAACGAGGATCATTACTACACGTCGCCGTCGCTTCGAAACATTGCGCTAATCTTGATAATCCAGTTAAATTAATTTACCATGGAAGTATACTGGCTAAAAATACATCTTGCGTGTATGCTGATCCCATTCTTCAAGACCTATTTTTTCCTTGAATATAAAAAAATACATCATGTGAGTATGCTGATCCCATGCTTCAAGGTGTATTATTTGATCTTTGGAACCTCGTAAACTCAAAATCAGTTTTGCTTGCACGTAACTTCCTTGCTCGATGTAATAAAAACACAATCACATCATATGCTGCACAGTATCAGGCGCACGCCTTTTCTTTTATATAGTTGATAACTGCATTGTTTGTGGTTTGGAGCTTTATTTTATTTGTTCTCTGTTCTCTGTCCAGTTTTAGATTACGGACTAGGGAATAGCATTCAGGATTAAGTAAATAATAACTCGTTAAATTCAAATTGGGTTATATATCGGGTTATTATAACTATTTCTACTTATTGGTGACAATCTGTTATTGAACCTAAATTTTAATATTAATTTACTCAATTATTATGGAATATAAAAAAAAACTAATACAAAAGATGATTGACAAAATTTGCGTATTATCACGTTCAGTGGCGGCTCGTGACCTGTTAAAGAGGCAGTGCTGCTCAGGGCAGGCACAATTGAAACAATTGAATATATTCGTGATAGGGTGCCGGAGGGGCAAAAAATGCGCCGCAGTCAATTTTTTTTTTACAATTTTCAAGGTCAAACGGCCTAAAATGGTGAATTAGAAATTCGCCCAGCAAAAATATTTCATTAAAAAAATAAGTTTCGATACATACATTTTCCCTTTTTTTGGTTATATACAGTGGCTATACTATGTAACAATACATAAAAGAAAGGGCACTTACCATATCATTTTCATAGAAAATAATCCAACTAAATTAAATATACAGTTTCCTATTGTTATAATGGGGAATAGTTCACAAAGTTCCAGTGATGGACATATTAAATACCTAGACAAATTTGAGAACTCGAAAAACATCTTCACTAAAAATGTTTTCACTAACCACGCAGTCCGCACACTCAATAATTATTTTAATGTTTTTTTTATAAATAAGATCAATTCTTCGATTTGTTTTTAATGCAAATTTATTTGTAACTTTTTCGTTAAGGTTTGGTATTTCTTGAGTTAATTTCTTTTTTATGGATATCATCGATAAAGCCACAAGTCGGTCTTCAGTCATAGAATTTCTTTAAAATGTTTTTATACGCTTTAAAGTAGAAAAGCACCGTTCACTTTCTGCTGTGTGCATGGGCACTGTAACTAAAATCTGTAGTAATTTTGCTGTTTCCTGAAAAGGCTCAGTTAAGTTATTTTCAATTAAGAAGTTTAAAAAGGGTATTGCTCCCTTCATGTCTCTACAATCCCTTCTAAAATAAATGACAGACAATTCTGTCTTTAAGCGCTCTCTATCTAAATTAGGATATGATGTGCAAGTTACATTTAAGGCAGCGTCAGGGAAATTAGTACAATAATTATCAAACTGCTTAGGATCAAACAGTGAAGCCGCCAATAAGTGACCTTTAAAAGCGAATCGATCTTCTGCGCAATTTATAATTATATCACATACTTCTATGGATGCCCTTCGATGATCAGTTGAACTATTCTCTTTTCGTGCCCTCTTAGATGGTAATGGCTCCGTGCATAAATTAGACGCTTCATTAACGATATCATCTATTGAATTTCTTACAGAATTAATATTTTGTTTAAAATCGGCAACTTTCGTATTTACTTCCAACGGGTCTGTTTCCGTTTTTTGAAGAACGTTATACAGAACGTCTACTTGAGGCATTATGTGATGGAAAAATGTTAACCAAAATAAAAAAATTTGACCCATAAGAATCCGTCGAATGGAAGATGCTGAACTACAAATGGTGGCATTATCAAAAGTTTGTTCTATCTCTTCCATGCAATCAATAAAAGACTCACGATGCTCAAAAACAACATTGATAGTTCGAATATTGAAGTTCCAGCGAGTTGGAGCGCCATGAGGAATTTTTCTTTGCACAGTTTTGTCTAACACTGCCACCCGTTGTGGTGATAACTATCGGAACAAGCTTTAGACATTATTAAATTTAATTGGTGCGCGTAACAGTGTACAAAGTGTGCAAAAGGATATTTTTCCTTGATTCGGGCTTGAACCCCAGTATGCCGTCCACACATGCAGCTGCTCCATCGTAACTTTGACCAATTAGTTTGTCATTTGAATTTTTTAGAGTAATGTCCAAAACCCTTAAAATGTTCTCAGCTAAAGTCTCTGCATTTAATTTTGAAGGTACTAAATAAGTCCAAAAACGTTCTACTGGCTGTCCATTTCGGCAATATCTGAGTATTATAACCATTTGGCAGGAACGTCAAACTGGTGAGAGGAGTTTGATTACGGGGAGTGACGCCCCCGCCATTCCGAGTTGCCATGGGATATGGCCCATCAA
>JAEQML010081451.1:0-11194 GCA_016904865.1 Pissodes strobi
ATAATAAAAATAATATTAAGAATGTTTTGTATTGCGAAGCCCTCGGCTTGGACGTATTCTTTTTCTATGCCCACGGCAAGACGAATTTTTTGATCGAGTGCTATTCGTACGCAAATATTACAAGGCCTTCGTCTATGTACCTTATTCTCTATTTCTTTCGGTTGAGCAACGTATTGTGCCTTACTGAAAACCTGCATGAATATGAATTTAATAAGCCCTCGGCTTATATGCAAGGTTTTTTTAATTATTCTAATTATTTAAAATAGTCTAGTTGTAATTAGTGAGCTTAGCGTAAACCTCAATACAACTTATCAACTGTACATTGTATCATTACGTTCGTTGTTCGTAAATATTAGGCCCCGGCCTAGTCCTATATAGACAATTTATTAACACTTACTCGAGGAACTGGACAATATATTTTCCCTTCTTTTCGACATTTTATTTCACAAACACAAACACAGCACGTTTTTTCAACGTATTCGATGGATACGTAAAACAGAATGAGTAAGCATCGAGGTGAAGATAAAAAATTGTATGCTTTAAAAACGTATCGATGGGTATGGTGATTCAGAAACTACAATGTAATCATATCGGAAGACAAGCGATGGAAAATTTAAAATTAATTCATAATATAACTGATAGGAGATTATTAGACGCATATGAAAGTATGGAAATTATTAAATGTAAGAATAGTTTAAATAGAGATAGAGGGCCTATTCCGTATAGTCCATTGTATTAGTTGATCAAGCGTAACTAGCGGGATTCCAGGATTGGTTCTTTTTAGTTCCGCTTGATTAAGCAAACAGTAGTATAAAAGAGAGTTAGGTAGATTTTCATTTTAGTTTTAATCATCTCCTGATGATGCTAACATGGTTAGCGAAACGCGCGTCGAGTGCAAAAATTCTGTGTCGGTATTGTGGATGAAACTCTGTTTTTAGTTTAGAAGATAAAATAAGTCACTATCGAATTTATTAAATTTAAAGCAAAGTTTTGTAAAGTTTGACGACTTACAATAATAAGAAATATCAACTATGGTATGTAATTTTAAAGGAAAAAATAAATGCAAACTACTAAGCTAAAATACAGGGTGTTCCCAGAACAGAACTTTGGGTCGTATCTCATTTCTGGTAATCAAAAATAGAAAAATAAGAGCGCCAATATATTTTGCGTAAAAAAGTGCCTCTAGAAAGTGTTTTTCGTTTTTCGATATCTTAAGTAATAACAAAACTATACACTATATTAAAATTTAGTAGAATTTTAAAATCGCCCTATAGATCGTAAACGCATCAAGATAGCCATCATCTGATTTCACATTCATATATTTCTCCAAAAAAAAGCTCGAGAATGGAGGATCAGATTTTTTGTACAGGTTGCGGCTTTTAAGTCTGCCTATAGAAACATCAAAATTTGCCCCCCTGTACATCAGACGAGTTTCCCCAAAAATGATCCTATAACCTATTCTAGAGTGAATACAAGCAAAGTAATATTTTGCCATGCTTGTTGCCAAATAATCTATATGAGACCTCCTATCAACATAAACCCCAAAAAAGAGGATATTTTCAGCTGACACAAGACTATTTCTATAAGATATGGTAAGTGTGACATTGGTTCTATTGGAAAAAAGAAGAGTTAGTGTATTTTTACATTCATATGCATGTCATTAGACATAAAATATTCATTCTGCGATTTAACAGCACTGTCTACCTTTTGTAGTAAAAAATCCCGTCACTCTTAGCAAAAATCTAAAAAAGGGTGGCGTCATCAGCATATAAGACCATTATAATCTTGTGTAACATTTGGTAATTCGTTGGTATACAGAATGCATAACAATTGGCCCAGAACTGATCCTTGTGGGAAACCTTTCTTAGCCTCTATTTTCTCTGGACACACCAAACTTTCCTCCTTATCAACCTCTACAACACAGTGTGTTCTATGTGATAGACATGATCATACAAACCGAAGACCAACACCTCTTACGCCAAACCTTTCCAGTTTTTTTGGCAGAATCTCATGATTAATAGTATCAAAAGCCATGGACAAGTCCGCAAACATGGCCAATGTGGTTTTCTATTATTATTTAAGGAATTAACTTTAAACATGGCTTGATATAATGATTTTATAGTTGATCTTTTTTCTAAATCCGTTTTGTTGATCTGTTAAGTTATTATTTTCTATGATAGATATAAGTCGATTATAAATTATTTGTTCAAAAATCGTACTTACGTTTGACAACAACGATACTGGACGGTAATTTTTTCATCAGACTTGCTTTCTCTCTTGTACAAGCCCAGTGTCGAACTGGGCCGCGGCCGCCGGTCTACTGGTCAGGAAACCGGTGGGCCCTCTTGGAAAATAATTTGAGGCCTTTTCAATTTACATTTAATTATGTGTTTGTTTCTCCTCAAAATCATGAAAGATTACAGGAAACTTTTGTTTCTTAAACTACATATGCAGATTTGTCAAAACTTCCTTTTACACGTCAGCTATCTAAAGGCGAATACGTTCAAAATAATTGATAACAGTAGAATAAACTATTGGACAGTTTCATGATATTTAGTGACATAAAATCAGTAAGCGAGTAAAACAAAAAATATAACAACGCGAAAAAATCAATGGGGCCCCAAGAGCGGTCCTTCGGGGAAATAATCTCCCTCTCCTTTCAACAGCCAGAAAATAAAAAAGTGGAAAATATACTAAATTTCTACAAATATGTTACCACGCTCATTATCTTCGAATTTTATTTATTTAGTGTCACGTTAGCTTAAGAGAAACTAAGTGAATAAATTTAAAAGACAAGTTTAAAATTAAGTTATTAAAATTTCCAATTAATGATGCGTCGCCGTCGATAAGAACGAGCTGCCTTCGAAGCGTGCAAGTTAGGCTCCAGCTCCAATGCGCCACCAACTTGTAGACGACTTAAGTCAGAAATGTAATCTGTAATATGGAACTTGTTTTGGCTCACGTTCCTGAGACCTACCTAATATTAAATATTTACTTTTAGTTGAGGCAAGCACATATGCGTGGCCCCTTCCCTTTCCCGGAGGACAACGAAATAAAGGTTTTTACCTAAAGAAGATGGCCAAAACTCTACAAGGGAACATGGATACAAATTGCTGGATTTAACCCGAAACCCCCGGTCTGGGGGTTTCATCACCGCAGTAGTAAAAGTCGAATCTATGACAAATTTGTCAAAGTTCTGAGAAAGATCATTTTCTAAGTAGAGTCTATCAAGTAGTTCCAAGTGTAGTGCCATATTCGTGTGATGTTACTAGCAAACCAACCTTAAATAAAACACAACACAAACTCTTAAGAAAAACTAAATTAATAAAACAGTGACCAAAAATCTATAAACAATTCAAAAATATACCTCAAAACGAGAAAGCATGCGCACCTTAATAATCGGGCATAATATAATCTAGATTGACGCGAACAGAGGGTCAAGCTCCCTCTGAAAAATTGGATGATGGCAAGCATATGTTTTTTTTTTATTAATATTCAGTCCTTAAGACACAAAACAGATGAATTATTCCTTTTATTAGAAGAGCTTAATTTTCTAGAAATCGTTGCCATAACTGAACATTGGTTAAATGTTGATGAGCCTGTGTTTGTCCAAAATTATACTACAGTAACTAGACTTAAATAGAAGTAATTTATCTCTTGGAGGTAGGTACTATGATAATGTCTACTAACAACGACTTTTCGGCAGTGACTAAGTTCGATCATTTATTGTGTGAGAAACTATTTGAATTTTCCATCGTCCATCATAATGCTTATGACCTCTCTCTTGTTCCAGCTTTAACCTTGCTTACAGAAATTTGACCACGAATTTCAAGCCGCCATCTTATGTTCCATCTTCCACAGGGGACGCTATATATCGTTCTGACTTCGAAGAATTGCTTAAAAAAACCCAAAAGGAGGTCTTTGTCCAGCCTTGGACAAAGATAACTGAGGTGCACTAAATATTCTCTAATATTTGTGCCTACAAGAGAAATTGGCCCAAAAAGGAATTTGACCTTTTGGCGCGAAGAGGCACTTGCTGGAGCGCGGTGACAAGACCGATCCAACAACGTGGAGTGTTAGCAGAGCACTGACACTGACTTGATTAATTTCTTTCCTTGAGCTAGTCGCCTAGCGGCAAAACCACATAATAAAAGTGGGCGGTAACACATACCGAATTCATTTGAGATTACAAGGGTAGAAACTGTTTTCTTTCTTGATTTGATACACTATTGTGTACAATGCTGACTTGAGACAAAAATATATTGAATTGAATACGATTACAAACGTTTTCCTTTACGAGTGAAGAGTTGCTGAATTGTAATATATTATACTGACAGTACTTGGTTTACAGGTTCGAACTAAGGGATCGACCGTCCAGGTTTGGACTAAGGGGTTTTGAAGAACTGGCATATGCTAATTTAAATGCACAAATTGGCTTGTACCCGGGGTGAAATAAATCTATTTGAGTTTAGTTCTGGCTCATTCATTCTACATACATACAGGGTGTTATCACCAAACTATACGGTGAAAAACGATAGTTTCTACACGTGTTGGGGTGTTTCCCCAACAACCTATCTTACAATTCTTAAATTAAAATACCTAGAGGTAGGCACAAGAAAACAAAACTGCAAAAAATTATTTTAATAAACAAAACCTTGATAATAGACATGACAATACTGCATTATCAAAATAAAACACAAATCAGATTACCTTGTTGTAAGGGCCCTTGTCTTAGCTTACCTCCTTATTAACAACGCAACCATACAATGCAACAGTATTAATTATTCGTTTTTAAGCCGGAAAATCCGCCTCGAAAATCAAAAATCACAAACAAAAACAAACCAACCATGCGCACGCGCCAATTCAGTCGTAACGGTCGTAATCGACGTGATCTAATTTTAATTAGGAATAAGCATCTGACGACCTGACACGACACTTGACCCTTCTAGAAGAGAAGAGATGGGATGAAGAAGTTGACAATAAAACGGTGCCAAGTTTCAAATAGGCGTATACCCCTAATACTATGAAACAAAGGATTGTAGTACCTACCTATGCTTTATTTTCGTTGTTGGGTCTTAAATTTTATAATACCTTATGAAACAATGGAATCATTTAATAATCAATCATTTCTGGCTTGTTTTTTAGTTTTTTTAAAAAAAGAAGATTTAAATAAAAGTCAAAAAGTCAAAAAATGTTTTATTATCATAGAATATTTTACAATTCTGTTGACAAAGCTGAAATTACAAAGTAAATGAACAAATACCTATTCAATTAAAAGAGAATGTTAAAATGTAGTTAAATCATATATAAAAATGTGGTGTTCAATTAAACGTTAAAAAAGAGAAAAAAGCATTAAAAGTGTTACACAGTTATAGGACATATACCACCTACATACAATATAAACGTCAATATAAAAAGGCCTTCTTCAAAAACAAAGGCAACAATTTATCTATTTTTTTTGTAAAAATAATACCCATATAAGCACAAATTTGTGTGCCTCATAAAATGGCGATTTGTGGCGGATAAGCAATCAAAGACTAGTTGGTATATGCCAATCCTAATCAGTGAAAAGTTCAACTGTTCAACAACTGGCCGTTACCTGATTACATTTCTTTTGAAAACGGCTATCTATATGCGACAGCTGTTGCGAGCATATATTTTATTCCTAAGGATCATAACGAGTCCTACCTCCTGACGAGTACTGGGCTGCGCTCGCATCACAATGTTTACATAAACACATTTCTGGCAAATAGATGTCTTTATGGTCCAGGGGATTGCTTTCAGTGGGCCTCGTGGTCATGGCTCAGTGGTTAAATGCTGTGTTTCTGATACGGTGGCCCGGGTTCGATTCCAGTGGCAAGACGACACGTTTTTCTCTTATTAAAATCAAAAATAAAGATCTTTAATTAAAAAGAAACCAAGCCCCGGAGAGTCGTATTGCAAAGCCCGGCCCCGGTAGTGGGGTCGTTAGAGCGCCACCAGTTCTGGTCCAACTAAACTGAAAAAGCTCCGCTGGTGTTGTGCAGGGTGGCTAGGCCCATGTATTAAATCAAAAAGTACTTAATTTCAACCTAATATAAGAAAACAAGAAAACACAGGCCCGCTTATTAAATTAAATCTTAAACTTAACAAGACCTAATAAAGAAAACACAATCTTAAATAATTTAAGGAACAATATATTTGCTAATAATTTTTTTTTTGAAGACACAGGAACAATTTATCTGGAGTAAAAAGGTTAAATGGAAATGTTGTTAGTTAAAGACAAAAGAATGTCAAATGACTATTAAAGTAATTGATAAAATAAACAGAGTACAATATGGAGATTGTACGGAGACCAATTCAGTGGTTAGCGGTACTGTATGCCTTACAACTAAATGCACTAAACACTACAAACCGAAGTGATCACTTTGACGTTAACTAAGCTACTTACAACTAGGTATGCGTGCGCTAATACCTGCACTGATTTTAAATGTAGCAATAATAATATGTATCAATGAACGGCCACAATAATTAAATCAAATGACTCGATAAATTAATAAAAAGAATAAAATTAGAATAGAACTATTGAAAGCTTGGCTGTTAATGCTTGATTAATATTATAAAGAGAAAATTCAGAGCGGTTATGTTACTTGATAAATGAATGAAAGGAATAAAATTTATTAAAGCTGTTTTAAAGACTGTCAATGCTTGATTTATATTAAAGAGAATTAAAGAGAAAGAAAATTCAGAGCGATTAATGATAATAAATGAGTAAATAAACTAAAGCTTCTGTACGATACCACTTAGATCCGTCGAACTCTGGTAAAGGTGCCGGGCACCTGTTGGTACTGCTAGGGCACTGGCCCTGAGGGAAAACTAGCCGAGGTCTCGAAAGCTCGGTATTAGGATTGGCTCTAGTGTAGCCTGGTAGTTGAAGTGGTGGCCCTCTAACAAAACCTGCTTCTAGCCTGGTGGCCCTCCAGCAAAGCCCTCATTAGTGTGTGTGTGTGAGGGCTAGGGAAATTCGACTGTCTCGGTCTTATCTGACGAACGTGGAAAGCCTCCAGTACAGTATGTAGATCCCGAAAATCGGACGTGTCAAAACACCAAGAGATTCCACAGTATATCCCCAATAAATGGGTTGAATTAAATCACAAACTAAATGTGGAGTCTATACGACTGCACTAGCAAACCTTCTTCTCGCCTTGAAAGGGAATCTCAGAAGCACTCTCGATTGTCAATTTCCCTTTCTCGCTCTACAAGATCAAACGCTACGTCAAATCAGCTAGTAGTGATGGGCGGAAACATGCCGAGTGGTTCGATACAAGGAATAATTTTACGATAATAAACGACGGAGAGTTCTCGTTTATTATGACGGTAACATGACGGCGGAGGCCACAATTAATGCATTGAAATCAAGTGATTCAAGAAATACCAGAGAATATTCCCTAACAAATCGATAAACTTTTAAGAATTTAAATCGACAGCTGCAAATATAATAAGTGGTACATTCCTACTACTCCGGACGAACAATCGAAGGTCACAAAAAGTGCACCTACAATAAAATATGAATCAACGAGTTTCATGCAGCGTATTTGCAGGTTTTATTAACAGACTCTTTAAAAAGAAAATATATAAATCGGTTCGCTGCCCGTTCTACAGTAATGTAATATAAATCAAGCCAAGCTATCATAATAACAATGTGCTTCGCTTATCAACCAAAATAAACATAGTCACAACATGTTATAAATGCTAATACAAATATAGCGTTAACCCATACTTAGAATATAGTTAATTTACATTAAGAAAAGCGGCAATTTCAAGCGAATTGTTAGCAAATCGTATCAATAAATTTAGAATTAATAAACCGATGAGTGCAAAATACAGCATCTTTTTTCCTAAACGCGGCATATAAATGAAATTTTAAAAATATTTGACATTGGCAAAATCGAACTGTTACAACGTGCTCTTTTCTTTTAAGGTTATGTTGGTAAAACTTTTATTTTATTTTGGGCATGCTTTCGGTTAGTTTTGTTTGGTTGCACCACATGGCGACTTCTGGAGACATGCCATAAAAATATTGGTGACAATTAAAACCGAAAAGCTGGCAATCCTGATTCAGTCAACAGTACCGGCAATGCATGACGCGTATGAAGCAAAAATTTCTGGGTTTACTACAGCTAAGTTATGCGGTCGGGCAACAATTTGAGCGTTTAAAAGATAATATTTTAAACTTTGATTGTATTTTTCTACTTTTAGGATTGGACATTAGTCAAAAAACGTTTTATATTTATAATATTTATACCCATAAACGTTACTTGAATATTTCAGATTATATTGTAATTTTTACATGTGAGGCGCGCCTCTGTGGTAAATGTATTTTACTTGCATGGTTTGTATCTTGCGCCGCCGTTTAGAAGTTATTTTAACATAGAATCGCAGCATGCAAATTGTCTTATTCTATAAATTTCAATAACAACTCTTAATGACACATGTCATGCAAACCATTATGTTTTATATAAAAAATTATATATTACAACTTTTACTTATCAATATATTCATTGGCATAGATCAATAACATTTGCATCTTCTAATTTTAAAAATGACCTAACACGGTCAATCAGTACTTTATCATAAAAGCAGTTATATATAGCAAAAGAAATGGCAATTTATAAAACAAACAAGCCAGCCTCATTTTATAAATCAAATACATTATTTTTGTCATCATGCATACATACAGGCACTCCTAAGTAAAGTGTACCTTTTGTTAAAAGGGGGGAGTACCCAAATTGAAAATACTTCGGAAAATACTTAAAAGAAATGCAGTTAAATCTTAAAAACCAACTACTTTGTCCGTCCGAAAGACAGATAATGGGTTTACACAAATTTGGTTTTAATTATTACCTTCTATAGCAACAGACAGGCCTTGATTCTAATATGAATATATTACAAACTTAAGTAGGTGTGTCATTCGTAATTTACGATTTAGGTTACCAGAAAAGAGATTGTTATTTCTTACTGATATAGTGATTAAGTCTCTAATTTGCTTATTAACTCTCATTGAAACTAAATTTTTGATGAATTTATTTATGTTAATATAAGATTATTTATACCAAAACTCAATTTTTACACTGGGCGCTTATTTCGCATGTTAGCGTCATCAGGAGATGATTAAAACTAAACTTATAATCTACCTAACTATTTACTTCATCAAGTGAGACCAAAAAGAACCAATCCTTGAAAACTATTTTAGTAACGCTGGATCAACCTTGATAATAAAATAATAGTTTAAATAGAGATCGAGGTCCTATCCCGCATATTATGGGTGCATTGTATATGCACCCACGTATGCGGGATAGGCCCTCTATCTCTATTTAAACTATTCTTATATTAAATAAGGTCCATACTTTCGTATGCGTTTAACGATCTCCTGCCAGACATACTATGAATTAACATTAAATTTTTAATTGCTAATCTGTAATTTTTTTGAAAAACGTGCTCGGCAACACTTGATTTTTTCTGTTCTGTCATACCTAACCCTATATTATTTCTGCTATAGAAATTTTAAACCTATATTCCTAAAAACTTTTTGGTTTCTCTATCTATAGTATACTGGGGATTATATGGTATTTTTATCCTCATTAACGAAAGAAGTGGAATCAATAATGTTTTTTTTAAACATATGCCTATTAATTAGTATATCGATTAAGTTAGTATTGAAACTATAAATTTTTCATTTCTTCTTGATTGTCTCCTCTTCATTGTTAAATCTTTATTTACTGAAATATTGCTTCGGTATTGTGAATAAACCCGTGCTGTAGTTTATTAAGTATATGCTGCTATTCTTAAAATTACCAGTAAAATGCTATAAATTGTAAAGGTAATTAATGTTTAAAGCACAGCAATTACATACATATGCAAACAAGTAATAATTATTGAATACCTTAAATTACACAGTTCATACGAGTCGTGTATGATGACAGGCCGGATTTAACAACCATTGCCGACCTAAAAGCTGTAGTTAGTAACCAGTTAGACAACCAAAAGATTACGAGGCTCTTAAAAATGTGTTTTGTAGTTCCGTATATTTTGGTAGCTTGAAGACCACCCATAAACTAAATTCGAAACGTCGTTGCTGAAAATTACTTATAAATGCGACCAAAATAACTGTCATTTGCCCTTTGTTTACTAAATCTAAGGCGAATTTAAACATAACGTCGTTAATATCACCAAGAGACGTAACCCAAAAAAAAATTGAAAATTGAGATAAATTAATTTTACTAAATAAAAAGAGTTTCGCTACAAAACCACAAAGTGGTGTAATTGAATTTATACTAGTTGGTCGGGATAAACAAATTCTTTTATTATTGCTTAAAACCATAAAGAAGGGTGTGGTATTTTAATTAACCACTTTTTATGGACAGTATAACATAGGGTGGTGAGAGAAATTGAAACATGTATTCGGTATTGATATAATTTAATAATGCAGGTGTAAATTGCATTTAAATATAATGGAGATAAATAAACAGTGTTTTCTATGTTAAATAGAAAATATATATGTACAATACTTAGACTAAAACTTTCAATCACTCATCATTCGTTCAAGTATAGAACTAAAATTACAAAAGGTTTCTTAAAATTAGAAATGTCTATTGAAGAGTCTTGATTGTTTGATTTAAAAATTAGTTTTTATCTTTCTTATTTTAATACTTCGTTCTCCAACTTAGCAACTTTCACACAGCATACCTTGTCCCTTCGACTGCTTTACCTGCCTTGCTTTACAGGAATTCGACCAGGAATGTCAGTCTGCCTTCCGCCATTTTATATTCCAATTTCCAACGGGAACGGGGACGCTATCGTTTCTGACTTCGAAGAATAGCTTTAAACAAGCTCAAAAGGAGGTCTTTGTCCAACCTTGGACAAAGATAACTGAGGTGCACGAAATATTCTCTAATATTTGTGCATACAAGAGAGATTGGCCCAAAAAGGAATTTGACCTTTTGGCGCGAAGAGGCACTTGCTGCTCGGTGGCACGACCGACCCAGCAACGTGGAGTGTTTGCAGGTTTGCAGTTTGCAGCAGAGTATACTCTGGTTTGCAGAGCACTGATTTGAATTTCTTTCGTCGAGCGGCTACTGGCGCCACGATCAAATAAAAAGTGGGGATTTGGCGCTTTGCCGAATTCATTTGAAATTACAAGGGTAGAAGCTGTTTT
>JAEQML010081452.1:0-11193 GCA_016904865.1 Pissodes strobi
TATCCATGAAGATCAATCGACAACGGTCACATGAAAATGTCACAAATCGTATGTCACATATTAAGAAAATAGTTCACATAATTTAATTAAAAACATTTAAAAAAACGAGGTTGAATCACGTTTTCGGGTGAAACGACAAATGTGTCGCTATTGACAGTCTTGACAAATAGGCTAATAACGCAGGAAGTAATACGCCAAGAATTGGCAGTAATTTTAAATATTTAAATATGACAATTAACGCTTGTTGACCTGACACATCCTACCTAAAAAGAATTTTGTTAAAACATGATTGATATATTAAAGAAAACCGAAATAATATGGCATTTGATGATGGTAGATGTTTGCAATTATCTTTTGCCATACAAGCAACGAAATAAAGTAAATAAACCGATCGTTCCAAAATGGCACATTGCGAACTTTTTTCATGGTTGTTTTCATTCCTGTTAACACTCCAAATATCCCACGTTTCTTCAAGGAAAGTTAAACAACCAAGTGGACCAAATGAAGAAAGTTTAGAATTGTCAAAAGAACGTCGAGCCACTGACAAGGGCTAATGTAAACAAAGGAAAGCAAAAATCGACCGTCCAGGAATTTAGTCAATAAAGTCCACTTGCTCCAAGAAAAAAATGTAGAATATATTAACACATCCATACAAGGTATGTATTTTAAAAAATGAAGAAACTATGATACTATTTTAGTAAAAATCTTAAGTGGTGATGAAAATTAACAAAAGTTCCTAATTGTCTAAGGTATTCCTAAAGTACAGAAAGGCTGCCACTAAACTAGATCAGATTAACAAAATAATATGATCAGTATTATGTAGCCCAAATTAGCGAAAGAATATTTAAAATTCCTGTTGACCACATCAGTGATGGCCTGAAAGTTGTTTTTGGAAAGGAAGAAAGTACTTTGTCAAGTGAAAAATAGAGGACTAAATTAAGATATGATATTAGCCTAGGCTAACTCAACTCGAACAGATAGAAAAAGGAAAGAAAGAGCTTAACTAAATAAAATAAAAAGTAACTACATCAAGAACAGACATCAGTCCAACCCAACTCGATCCACAGGAGTGGCCCACTCTTTTTTTGGGTTACTTAATTCATACTTGATGATATGTAAAGAAATTTGTTTTGTTAAGGGAATTTAGATCCACTGTAGAAGAAATAGGCCCGGCTGACTCCGCCCAAAATGTAAGTTATAGAGTTGAAAATAAAATTAAATTACATAAATTTTTAAAAATTGTAAAAAATTTAAAAATTTGAAAAAGCAAGTCCTTGATCAAGCGACATTCCTCCCTCCACAAATGTGTGGACAGAAAGTAACTTCAGTCAAGAAGCCTCCTGTGTGGAATGGAATGTAAGACCTGTTGAGGTTAACCTGAGTGTTAAGACAATGGTTGTTTATAAGCAGTTCGTTGTGGAAGTCGATGTCCTCCATAAAATCCAACCTATCGAAATTTTTGATGAGATGTTATGCAGGATTTTCGAGTTAGAGTGAGGACTGGAGCCATGGTTATGATCTCGCAAATATTCTCCAAAAGTAGTTATTCCTGTTTAAGTATTCACTGATACGGACTATGGACTCTGGTTAAGAATTTAACCGATACAGTTTTCGACAGGGATGAGCTTGAGCTCTTAAACCCTCATTTTCTGAAGGAGATGTTTTGCAGTTCGCGGTTGAGCTTGATGTTATGGTTGAACAAATCTCCAATGATTCTACCATCAAAAAAATAACTCGCAATTACTTTCAAATTATTCTATATAACACAAAGAAAAACCTATCAAAATTCAATACTCGTTCTTCTAATTTTTACTTCGAAACTTAAAAAAAACTCAAACCAAAAGTCAAAAATTAAAACCTCATAATAAAATTTCTCTTTTACCTAATATCCCTTTTAATAGCGTTATAATTGAAGACACAATTTGATGAAGCGCCCATGTACAATTAAGTTAATTTTGAGGAAAAGTGGTTTAGAGTTATTATGCCCGGTTTTTTTTGGGAACTATTTAAGGAAACGATTTTTTTTCTAGACAAAGATCTTTAATCCAAAAATCTAATTTACAAAATAGTGTAACAAAAAAATACATACTTTAGGAGAAAAAAATATAAAGTGTACTTGGACCCTTTATACACTAAGTTTTGTTTTATCTTTCATACAAGTAGTTAGTGTATAAAGGATCTATATACCTTTCAATTAAAACTACATTAATTTAACCATTGTTCTAAAAGTAAAACCTGACTTAATCCTTAACCTATCTCAATTTTCTTTTTTTCACGGCTTTTTTAACTGCATTGCTTGATTCTTCATAATCTTCTAAAAGTTTTTCATAAAAATATTTGTATTCTTCTTCGACAAATTTCAGCTGCTCCTTTATATTTTCCAATTTTTCAGTAGACGCTAAATTCTTTTTATCTCTTATAACTTTAAGTTGACAATTTGGTAGTTGCTGTTCTGAGTGGCTTTTTTAGCAGATTGATCTTTAAAAATGGACAATTCTCATCTAAGCTCTCTTTATATAGATAGCTTTCATACTCTTCTACCCTTAACCATTTAATGCCATGCCTGAAATTAACCTTTTTACCCAATAAGTTTGTTTTCCTATTAATAACTTCTAAATTTAGTGGCAAATCTTCAATATATTTAAAATGGTTTTTTTTATAATTTAATTTTGTTACCACTCTGTACATGATTTTAAAAATTTTATTTGTATATTATAACATTTTGACGTATGTCATATTCATATCAAGTAATTTGACAGCTGTAACTGTCAAATGTGACAGTTGTACATGTCATATTTTATTTCCAAACAAATTTTCCCAAAAAATACCCTATTTTCAAAATATTTTGGTACAGCAAAGTCGTGCGATTTTTTAGGCCGAAAATTCGAACTCCGCGCCCCCAGAAACCCCCTCCAGAGTACCAACATCAATTTTTTTTTTCCGAAAATTATTTTTGATTTTTTTTTGTTTTTATTACAGAAATGGTTAGAGGAATCAACGTACACGTTACCCACGTACAAATAAAAAAATTTAAATCACTTGCAGGGTGTTAAAACCACAATAATTTATCCCTTAAAATCCCCTATTTCCGAAATATTTCGGTACAGCATAGTCGTGCGATTTTTTATACCAAAAATTTGAACTATGCGCCCTCAAATACCGCTCTCCAGAGTACCAATATCATTTTTTTTTCCTTTTATTACAGAAACGGTTAGAGGGATCAACGTACACGTTACCCACGTACAAATAAAATTTTTTAAATTACTTACAGGGTGTTAAAACCACAATTTCTCCCCAAAAATACCCTATTTTCGAAATATTTCAGTACAACAAACTCGTGCGATTTTTTAAACCAATAAATCGAACTCTGCACCCCCAAATACCCCTCTCCACCAACTCCAGAGTATCAACATCAAAATTAATTTTTTTAGAAAATAATTTTTGAAAAATTTGTTTTAATTTTCTTTACAGAAACGGTTAGAGAGATCAACGTACATGTCACCTACATAAAAACAATTTTTTAAACCACACATTTTTCCAAAAACCCCTATTTTCGAAATATTTTGGTACAACAAACTCGTATGATTTTTTAGACTAAAAATTCGAACTCCGCGTCCCCAAATACCCCTCTCCAGAGTACCAACATCAAAATTTATTTTTTTCGAAAATTAAATCGAAAATTTTTTTTTCGCTTTCATTACAGAAACCGTTAAAGGGATTCACATACATGTCACCGTAAATCACTTACAGGATGTTACAACCATACATTTTTCCAAAAAATCCCTTATTTTCGCAATATTTCTGTACAGCAAACTTTTTACTTGAAACGCACATTGCACGCGGTCTCGCGATTAACTGCAGATTTCAGCTATCATATTAGTAAAGTTGTTTGTTTTTATACCGCCTGTCTTTGTAGTCGCGTACACACGCCCTTCATCTACTATTATAGACAGTGGAAAAGTTTGTATTATTATAGACATAAACGACCTATGTGCACAAGTACGAACATGGGCCCTTTATCTACTATGACATTCTATGACTAAGTACAGTAAAATGATACATACGCCCTTTATTCACTAACTGATATATATTTTGGTATGAACATAGGTCCTTCATCCACTGCTATTTCGTTTATTAGTTGGAAAATTGAGTTGAATCATATCAGGACAGATTATATGTATTTGGGACCTTCGTTTCCACAAAAAACTCATTTTTACAAAAATGTTACATGGGCCCGTCATCCACGTACATCTGCAATTATGATAATACAATACCAAGACTGTATGGCCTCCCTAAGATCCATAAAATAGACACACCCATTAGACCTGTGGTAAGTTTCACCAACACACCTGTTTACATTCTAGCTCAGTTCAGGTACAACCTGGTTAAGGATATTACTAAGTTTACTCCTAGAGATTCGGTAAGTAATTCCATTTCTTTAATTAATAAACTAAAGATTTTACCACTCCTACATACTACATTATGGTTTCCTTTGATGTATCTAATCTTTTTACTACAGTACCAAAAACAGAGGCAGTACAACTTCTTGGTGATCTTCTTACTTCATGTAACGCTCAACGATCAACAAAAAATTAATTTATTATCTCTTTTCAACCTTTGCTTGTCTCAAGACTTCTTTCAATTTAACAACAAATATTATAAACAACCTGATGGCCTTGCAATGAGCAGCTGTCTTTCACCTTTTCTAGCAGATGTTTCTATGAATGATATGGAAAGCTTACATATAGTTACTCCCGACAATCGAGAAATTCTTCATTGGTTCCGTTATGTAGACGATTGCCTTTGTTTCCTGGACTGTGATGCTCAGGGTGCCAATGCTTTTTTAGACAAGTTAAATATCATCCACCCGAACATCAAGTTTACAATCGAACTTGAAACTAATAAAAAACTTAATTTTATAGACATCACTGTTCCCAGAACTTTGGACAGTCTTGATTTTTCGATTTATAGGACACCCAATCAAACGGATCACACTATATCTTATCTATCCCACCATCCGTGGCAGCACAAGATGGTAGCTTTTTATTGCTGTGTCAATAGATTACTTAATACACCTTTGTCTGCCATTGAATATGGCAAGGAAGTCAATATAATTAAACAGATCGCTTTTAACAACCATTTCGTTCCCAGTCTTGTTGACAATTTAATCACTAAAACAAAACTCAAAAAACTTCGAAGGGAACTTTCTCATAGCTTGTTAGATAATTCATCTAAAAAATACTTCTCTATTTCTTTTTTTAACACAAACACGAAACTATTCGCCATTATGTCAGTAATTCTCTGGGCTCTTTTAAAAACAAAAATCAATTACAAACCTTTTTGAATAACACGAAAGATAAAATAGATACTCCATCAAAAAGTGGAATTTATAAGTTGTCATGCAATCCTTGCGAATGCACCTACATCGGTAGGACCTGTAGACCAATCAGAGTCCTTATCAGTGAACACTTAAAAAGGAATAACTTTGTATTTGGAGAACAATTGCGAAATCATAACAATGGTCTCAGTCCTCACTCTAGCTCAAAAATCCTGCATAATATCTCATCAAAAAATTTCAATAGGCTGAATTTTATGGAGGACATCGAGATCCACAACGAGCTACTTATAAACAACCATTGCCAACAGGTCTAACATTCCATTCCACACAGGAGGCTTCTTGACTGAAGTTACTTTCAGTGCACACATTTGAGGAGGGAGGAATGTCGCTTGATCAAGGACTTTCTTTTTCAAATTTTTTAACAATTTTTAATAAGGGAATGTAATTTAATTTTATTTCCATCTCTATAACTCACATTTTGGGCGGAGTCAGCCTTGCCTATCTATTCCACACTGGATCTAAATTCCTTTAACAAAACAAATTTCTTAACATATTATCAAGTATTAATTAGGCAACCCAAAAAAATTAGGGGCCACTCCTGTGGATCGAGTTGGTTTGGGCTGATGTCTGTTCCCGATGTAGTTACTTTTTATTTTATTTAGTTAAGCTCTTTCTTTTCTTTTTCTATCTGTTCGAGTTGAGTTAGCCTAGGCTAATATCATCTCTTAATTTATTCCTCTATTTTCCACTTGATTAAGTACTTTCTTTTTTTCCAAAAACAACTTTCAGGCCATCACTGATGTGGTCAACAGGAATTTCAAATATGCTTTCGCTAATTTGGGCTATATAATACTGATCATATCATTTTGTTAATCTCATATAGCTTAATGGCAGCCATTCTGTACTTTAGGAATACCTTAGACAATTAGGCACTTTTGTTTGTTTTCATCTTCTAAACTAAACACTTGTCATTTTAAATATTTAAAATGTTTAAAATTACGGCCAATTCTTGGCGTATCACTTCCTGCGTCATCAGTCGACTCGTCAAGACTGTCAACAGCGACACATTTGTCGTTTTACCCAAAAACGTGATTCTACCTCGTTTTTGTTTTTTTAAAATGTTTTAATTAAAATTATGTGAACCATTTTTGTTCATATGTCACGTACAATTTGAAATTTTCTTTTGACCTTTGCTGATTTGTGTTGTTCGTTTATCTTCATGGATGTTCTTTTCCCTTGACAAGTAAGTGAAAGAACATCCATAATTTTCGTTTCTTTCTACTCATTAAAAAAATACAAAAAATCATCATTCTTAATTTACACTTCTAATTAACCTAATTAATTCTAATTTTTTTTTTTACCAAGAACGTTTTTGTGATATGAATGTCAAACGTAACAAGTGCCTCGGATGATGGTATGTTACGTTACCCGGCCGACAACCGGCGCTTCCCCGCGTCCAGGTCGGATGGTGAGAAGTGTGCGACTGGCCGTGAGCTTGTAGACCACCAGGCATCTCATGGAAACTATGCTACTGGAGGGGCTAAATATATGCAGTTGCGAAAAAGACACCGAATTGCTACTTGGAATGTTAGAGCTATGAGACAAACAGGAAAGCTCTGCATCGTCGAAAATGAACTGCGTCGATGTAATATTGATATATGTGGATTAACTGAAACTCATTGGCATGGAAATGGTCATTACAAATCAACAAACTATTCAGTTTACTTTTCAGGTCATGAAAATAAAAGCTCTGAAGGAATTGCCTTTGTCGTTTCAAATAAGCTATGTCCAGCAGTAATGAGATATGAGGCCATAAACGAGAGAATTATGAGCATCAAGATAAATAGCACTTCCTGTCGATTAAACATCCTCCTAGTTTATGCGCCTAAGACTGCAGCTACTGATGAGGAAATCGACAGTTTTTTTCGTACCCTGGAAACGCATGTGAAAAGGGTGCCAGGCAAAGAGTTTAGTATGATAATAGGGGACTTCAACGCAAAGGTTGGAGATACCACAAATGATTTACACCTTCGCTCAGTGGTTGGCCGTCACGGGTTGGGTATGCGCAATGAACGAGGTGAAAGGCTGATACAATTTTGCATTGAAAACAACTTCAGCATATGCAACACAAACTATGAACAGCACAAACGCAGACTCTATACGTGGAGCTCACCGGATGGAAAAACTAAAAATCAAATTGATTACATATTGATTAATACGCGGTGGAGGTCCTCTGTCATGAATACAAAAACTCTACCCTCTGCTGACTGCGGAAGTGATCACCAGCTCCTTGTGTCTGAATGTAAAATTAAATTCAAAGTCTGTAAACGCGCAAAACCAAATGTAGAACTAACACGTAACCTTCTCCAGGATGATACCATAGGTCAAACTTGGACAAGACTGCAGCAGGAAACTCAACAAAATGAAACCGTTGAGACATTTTGGACTAAGCTTAAAACCGCTGTCTTAGACACTGTACGTGAACTGACACCAAGATTCACTACTCGTAAAAAACAGCCATGGATATCTGATGAAACCCTGGACCTCTGTCTCGCTAGGAGAGAAATGAAAAAGGATGGTATAAATAGCATTGAGGAACAAACAAGATATAATAAGCTCTGTGGACGTATACAGAGAGGATGTCGCAAAGACAAAGATGTATATTATAACAACATCTGTCAGGAAATAGAATCGCACTCGAATACTAACCAGAGTAGAGATCTCTTTTATAAAATTAAAACAATAACCCGAAGCTTCAAACCAAAATCTTATGCTACAACAGATAAGAATGGCGTACTGAAGACGGAATTAGATCAAGTCCTTGAAATATGGAGAGAGTATTGTCATAGCCTGTATTATGACGACACTGCTTCTACGACTATCACGAGCAGTACAATGGAACCAGCCATATTGTTGTGCGAGGTTAAAAAAGCTGTGCGTAACCTAAGTAACAACAAAGCAGTTGGTTTTGACGGCATTGCTGCTGAAATATGGAAACATCTGGATGAACACTGCCTACCAAGGTGACAAAATCTCTGTCAAATGATATAGGAAACAGGTCAATTGCCCTGTGACTGGTCCAATTCTGTGATTATACCTCTTCACAAAAAAGGCAACAAACATGATTGCGATAATTATCGACTCATCGCTCTAATCTCCCATGCCAGTAAAATCATGCTCCATATTATCCATTCAAGATTGCAACGTTTTACAACATTTCAAATTTGCCCGGAGCAGGCAGGTTTTGTGAAGGGCAGGGGTACAAGGGAACAGATTCTTAATGTACGTATTTTGATCGAGAACACTATAGCCCCCTTTACCTCTGCTTTGTGGCATTCGATAATGTGATATGGACAAGGATGTGGGATATTCTTTTGGACATGGGTGTGTCATCTCATCTCGTAATGCTCATTCAGAATTTATATGCAAACAGTAAGGCAGTCATAAAGATAGACAACTCTCTCTCTGGAGAAGCCTTGGTTAAAAAAGGAGTTAGACAGGGCTGCGTATTATCTCCGTTGCTGTTTAACCTATATTCGGAACACTTAATGAAAATAGTGCTAGAAGGCTGGGAGGGTCAAAAAATTTCAAATTTAAGATATGCAGATGACATCCTTTTGGTTGCCAGTAATGAGAAGGAAGTGACGATGTTCCTCGAAAGACTCGAATCTGTGAGCTTAAGATATGGGTTGCAAATAAATTACAAAAAAACGAAGATCATGATTATCAACCGAGAACAAGAAGGTACTCCACAACCACACAAGGTGGCAAATTGCGATGTCGTCGGAAAGATCGTGTATCTAGGGTCAATAATAACATCAAATGGTGATTGTGAACCTGAAATTCGTAGACGCATTCAACTTGGCAAAACAGCTATGAGCCAACTCACCAGAGTATGGAAAGATCGCAACATCTCGATCCAAACAAAAAAAGCTCTAGTAAAATTACTGGTATTCTCAGTTTTTTGGTATGTTTCGGAAACGTGGGTGATCAGGGCCGCTGATCGACGGAGAATCGATGCGTTCGAAATGTGGTGTTGGCGCAGAATGTTAAGAATCCCATGGACTGCCCGAAGAACAAACGCATCCATATTAAAACAAGTCGGAATAGAGCACCGTTTGTCGAGCCAAACTTCAGCGCGGGCTCTAAGGTTCTTCGGCCACATAATTCGACACGATAATGTGGAGCGCCTCATTGTACAGGGAATGCCATTTGGTAAAAGACGACGAGGCCCATCACCAACGAGATGGACAGACACCGCTCACAGTTTAACTGGCCTAAATTTAAAGACAGCAACAAGAGAGGCTAACAGCAGGCAACGATGGCAACAAATTATTGGTCACGTCCTGGACAGACTGGATAATGACAGAAATTCACAACAACCACCACACATCATGTATGATGTAATGGACTAAGAAGAAATTAACCCCCTTTCAAATTCTAAAAAATTTTGTATCTAAACATAACAATGTCAATTTTATAATTTTCTTTACCTAGAAATTCTGCAGTAGTCTCTGACTCTCCACTATGGGTGGTTCTTTTACTTACTTTTCAGGTAAGACTGATGATGGCTAAGACCGAAAGCGCTCTATTACGTCACTTTTAGAAGTCCTTTTGGATAAAAAATGTTGCATGAAATACAAAGATTGTTTCATTTATTATACGTAGTACAGTTCTTACACAGAAATTTAGTGTTTCTCTTTTTTATAGATAGATTCCGGATTTATTATTTCGTGGCTTTCTGCAAATTTTGCTTTGCTCCTCTTCAAAATAGTGTTTTGAATTAAGTACAATTCTCTCTGGCCTTTTGCTCTCTATTTATTTTAACATTTTTGACACTAAAAGGAAATTTTTTTATAAAATACGACAACCGTTATATTTGACTCAAAAAGATTTTAGTAAACTTTGAATATAATATTGTGAATTAATAAATGCGTAAATTACTAAGTAAATATCGCCCTGTTCTAAGTTTGAACTTGAACTTGGAAAATATTATGTAAACATTAAAGACAAATTACAAACAAAGCGAGCAGTCAACGCAAGCGATAATAAACTTTAAACGTGCAACGATCAGCACATTTTATTATATAAATACGCTGGCGAACAATCAGTTCGGCAGACTTTGTTTCTCACCTAAACCTGTTTCCTGCAGTATACATATACGTGGGTCCTAACCCGCAACCTTATTTCCTACTCAAACCTGAGCTTCGCAGAGCACATATTCGTGGACTTGGGTGTTGCCTACCTACAGCAGTAAAAGTAGAATCTACGATAAATTTGTCGGTTCTGGGAAAAGGATTTTCAAAGCATAATCTGTCAGGTAGACTTTGAGTATACTTAAGACAAAGCCGACCATAAATAAAACACAACAGAGCTCTTAAGACAACTATCTTATAAAACAGTGACCAAAGACCTATAAGCAACTCATTAAGTTTCTGAACAATAGTATTATTATTGTTTTTCTCATTAAGTCTTTGACCAATAGACGTTGTTATTGTTTTGAACTAAAGCGCTTTCTTTATTATCTTTTCTCACCTGACGTAGATCTATACGGCATACAGGTCGTAACAGTAAAAGACCTACAAACATTCTATACGTGACAACATCCCAAATAATAGTTCCCGCTATTCGAAAATAACATTTTTCTTAGTAGACGTAAAATGTAGATGGTGGTCAATAAAAGCTTATAAGTCCCATCCGACTTATTATAGTACCATTGAGAATGTATCTATTATAATTCTGATATTATTATGTAACTGATTTTATACTTTTTCTAGAGATTTAATATAAACAGTATGCAGGGTCTCTGATTAAAATAAAAAGTAATAGCGGCCATTTCTTTCCATTCGATCCGG
>JAEQML010081453.1:0-11191 GCA_016904865.1 Pissodes strobi
CACCATATTCATGGTTATGTATAAATGACTGATCATTCTCGATCACGTTTACCAGATATCTTTTTTTATCAATTTCGCTTACATATCATGTTTAATTTAATTTACTAAAAATGTAAACTAAATTAAGCCCAGTCCGTCTCTGTTGAGTTCCAGCTGGCCATTAAAACCTAACATTTTCAATGAATGAAGGGCATGCGCGAAAAATGAGGAAAGCATGAAAAAGTCAAATCTGGCTTCATCGACATCAAAGGAGCCGACGTAGAGTTAAATAACTGATTCGGTACTGTATAAGCTGTGGCGCAGGGCCAAGTTCTCCCACGTACAGTGTCTTATCCTTAAAATGTTAAATATTTTGATATTTAATATTTTACATATTTTGACCACGTATAATTTGTACAATTGTATAGTTTTGTATAGTTAGGTTTTTCTTTTTCTTTTTATTGTATATTTCTATTTGTGTTTTTATATGTTTTTTTTATATGTTTTGTATGTTTTGTACTCTAGCTCTTGATATTTAACATTTTAAATAATATTTTGACCTCGTGCAATTTGCACAATTGTATAAAGTTTTATATAGTTAGGTTTTTCGTTTTATTGTATATTTCTATCTGTGTTTTTATGTGTTTTGTATATTTTGTACTCTAGCTTTGTCTACAAATTGGAAAATTTTTTGACAATAAAGCATCTATTCAGGTATTCCTCCAGGTAGCTGGCTACAATATTATAGATATAGGGCGAAATATTTCTTCTTCTCAGTTCCATTAATATTCCTTCCCAAGATGCTGAGTTAAAGGCATTGCGGATATAAACTGTTATCAATACGCATCTTTTCCTACCTGCCCTCTCGTTTGCCTCATCGGCCAGATTTTGGACCCTTTCTAAGGCATCAATTGTTGATTTACCCTTTCGAAATCCGTACTGTTCTAACGATAAATTTCCTTTAAGTTCTATCTCTCTATTGAGTCTTTGGAGTACCAAGTGCTCCATTAGCTTGGCCAATACGTCCAGCAAACAGATGGGTCTATAGGATATTTGTACCTGACCGCCTTTAGGTTTTTCAACTAGGACAAGCCTTTTTCCAGTCTTCGGGGAATGTACCTTGTATCCATGTGTGCTTTATGACACCTAGAACTATGTCTGTTTCTTTCTGTACTATTGCATTTATTACCTCTGGGGGTATGTTGTCTGGGCCTGGTGATCTTTTGACTTTAATGTTATCGTTGGCAGTTATGAGCCCTCTTTTTGTAAACGGCGTTACAGATGTTCGGTTTATAGGTAGCCTCTCCCATTTCCTTATTGGGTTTTCGGGAAACAGCTCTTTTGCAATCACCATCTGTTGTTCATCTTTAAGAACAACCGGAGATGATTTTTTCATTTTATCCATCACTATTTTATATCCTAGGCCGAATAGGTCTTGATTAACTTCATTAGTGTCTCTGTTTCAAGAACTCTCCATTTCTTTATTTTACGCCCTATCTTTTCCGTGCTGAATGTTATATCAAATATTTCCCTCATGTATAAAAAATCCCATTAGAGAAGTGCAATTCTCGGAAAATTACAGCGCTAATTGCACTGTAGACACCGAAAACGCACGGCGATAATTGCATCGTACGTATCTATAGTAAGTCCATTGTAATCTTACGATGACAGCGACAATTTATAAATAACGTCAAAGTCAAGTGAATATATATTATTAAAAATGTCTCGTTTCGGAATAAAAAAATTGTGTTTTTGCGTCTCTTTACTTTGTTTACAGTTACATGTACGTCTTTGTATTAAAAAAAGAATAAAAACGTATTTTTTAAAACCATGTCCTTATTCGGGAAATATTCCCCCGAATTACACTCGTGCATCAAAATAACCAGATAATTTTGCATTCCAGCGTGTTGTCTTAGAAAAACTGTATTCGATCATTTTCATATTTTGAAAAAATGAAATGAAAATGAACTCATGCAATCTTTAGACAATACGCTGTCATGCAAAATTATCGGTAATTTCCTCTTGTACGGATTCATCTATGTGTAAGAGCATGATTGTTTGTTTTCGTTTCTTATTCGCAGCTACTGCCAAATCACCCATTTTTAATTTAAGAAGATCTTTGAAATCTTGTTTGTTTTTTCCTCATTGCTTCTAATCTTGATTTGTACCTCTCCTTTTCCTGTTTTATTTATATTTTCAATGACTACCCCTTTTGTGTCCACTTCCTTTTTCATACTCCTAAGTATTTCTACGTATGTTTTCCCTGCAGACGGCTTAAGTGTTATTGTTTCATGGTTATTGTATTTCTTACTATTGATTTGAGTCATTCCATTGTTTGTAATTTTTATTTGCATTTCTACATCTTCTGTTCGGCTATTTTTCTTATTTTGGTAGGGCTGGTCCTGCTGTCCACAAGACACATAGGCATGTTTCTGCCTTTTCTCTTAGCGGAGCGTATAACATCTACCATGTTGGCATTTATTTCCATTTTGTCTCTTGGTGTACTCCCACCATCTTCTGTCATAATTATATAGGTATAATTTTCTTCTTCGTTAAGAATGCACTCATCGTTAATAATTACTGCAAACCATTTTTCCTTTCTTAAGCTTTACGCTCTTTATCAATTGATTCAGTTGGGGGATTTTCTCTAGCTTCTCCCTTATTGCCCTATCTTCTGTGTCTTGCTTCTCTTTCAGTATAAAAACTTTGTCAACTTCTGTTTCATTTTCCTGCGTTAGCTGGCACTTCTTATATAATTCCTCGGGCCATTTTTTCTCGATGAGATCCTCTAAACTCTCTTCGTTTAGCCTCTCCGTGAGTCTACTTTCCAGATCAATTATTAGTTCTTCTTTTTCTTCCTGGTTCTTGTCAATGGTTTGAGTTCCTTTTTCGACTTGCATTATATTAGTCCTTTCATTTGAGGTATTTCTCACTGCTTCCAGCAGTTCATCAACAAATTTGATGGACGCTTCCAATCTTTTGTTTTGCGAAGCTAGCTTCCGCGTTGCGCTTTTGATTTCCTTTTTCGTATTCGGAACTTCAAGTAGTACTTGGTTTAAATTATTTATCTCTTCGCGGTTTCGTTTAATGATTTCTTTGACGATACTGTATTCCCTTTCCATCCTTAGAACAAAGTCGTGCATGTCCGACTTCTCAGGCGTTTCGATTTTCTTCCTCTTGTTTCCTCTTTTGCTTTCCTTGCTACCTCCATAGTTTGCTTCTCCTTGTGGTATATTAACATTTGTTGACGACGGTGGTGTTCTCTTGAATGGTTCGAAAACATTGTCGTCTTCCTTTCCCATAACGTGCGATTGGTTCCCCCCCCAGAATCCGCGGAACCAGCGCCGATCACCAAGGCTTTCACTCGGTCGGAGTCGGCGGTGAGATTTTTACTCACTTGGGGTATATCCTTGTTTTGGTCACACATTATTGATTGATTATCTATTGGGGGGCTGCCCCGGTCCAAATTCGTAGCAAGTTCGTCTTAAGAAGTTTCCGATCCATTCGGTGTGTATGTGTGTGGGTGTGTGCGCAAGTGTGTTCGTGTAATAGGGCATGAGTGCGTGAGAGTGAATGACAATGAAACGTAGAAGCCCCTAGCATTCGTTTCCTAATAGCATCGGGGTCGGAAGAGAACAAGAGTGGGCCAAGAGAGGCCGATAGAAAGATTAAAGGACCTCACCCAGCAGCCGAAAGAAAAGGTGTGAGGACGAAGAAGCAGCAGTAGAAGTAACAGTAGAAGTAGTAGCAGTAGTAGTAGTAGCAGTAGTAGCAGCAGTAGTAGTTTTATGACAGGGGTAAAAAAATCTTCTAAAGACATACGGCTTTTGTAACGATCTTAGGCAACCGTGCGTGCGGGATTCGTTCCCTCGAAGGATACGCCTACCCACTAAAAAAATTCCCATGTTTGTGCTCCCCTGCATTCTGGAACCGTTTTATCTCTTCGCGAATGCAGAGTGGTATCTATCTTTGCATATTCTGTCTCTCGTTACGGTCCTTTTCTTTCTGTCTCATGATTCGTCGTATTAATGTGTGTATGATATGTCATTTGTTTTCGTTCTCGATAAGATGTGCTGTCAGGTTTTCGGGCTTTAGTTGGTGTCCTAGAGTCAGGTAGGTCTCTTGTCTGAAGATATCCCACCTTCCACAGTAAAAAATTGTGTGATCCGGTGTATCCCTCTCTTGACAGTAGATGCACGCATCGTTGGCTGCTACTCCAATGGATTGTAGGCAAGTATGAAATGACCCGTGTCCCGTTAAGGCTTGCGTCATGAAGTAATCGGTGTCCCTGTGTTTGCACTCCAGCCATGGTTGTATCCTGGGAATTAGTCGTTTGGTCCACTGGGCTCTTGCATACTCGTTATCCCACCTTTCCTGCCACACATCAACTGTTTTTTGTCTTTCTCTTCTATCTATCTTGTCGCCTTCGGTTTCGTAAACATTTCTTCTTTCGACAGCTTGCAGATCCACTGGAATGATACCAGTTATGACTTGTAGGACCTTGGTGGAAGCTGTGCGATAACTGCTTGCAACCCTCAGCAGTATTTTCCTTTGTGCTCTGGTCAGTTTGTCTCTGTGTTTGGCAGTATTCATCGCCGCATACCACACTGGTGCGCCGTACAAAAGGATCGAGTGAACCACCCCACTCAACACTCGTCTTTTGCACTCTCTTGGTCCTCCTAGGTTAGGCATGAGCTGGGCGAGGGATGTAGTTCTTTGTTTCGCTTTTGTTATAACTGCGTTAAAATGTTGCGTAAAGGTCCCATTACTGCTCAGTATTATCCCCAAATATTTCACCGACTGGCTAGGGGTTATTGTTATACCGTTTATTTCAAAGGTGATGTTTCCTCTGTGTCTTCCACCCTTTAGGATTACTGCCTCGGTTTTATCTGGAGCAAGATCAAGTTGGTAATGCAGCAGCCACCTATTTATCCTCCACAACGCCTCATTCGCTCTGAGGGATAGGAAATTCGCATCTTCTGCTTTTACCAGTACGGCCAGGTCATCAGCAAAGCATATTAATCTGACTTTATCTCCTAGGTCCTGTCTGAGAATTCCATCGTACAGAATATTCCATAGTGTAGGTCCCAATACCGAGCCTTGCGGAACACCGCATGTCATCTGCCTTTCAGTCCCTGCGATCTTTAGTGTCCGATTTTGAAAGTAACTTTCAATTATATTAATAAGATAGTTTGAGATGTTCAGGTCTTTTAGCTTTTGGATGATGATGCTCCACGTTGCTGTGTTAAAGGCATTTCTGATGTCCAATGTAACCAGTGCACACCATTTCTCCACGGATTGTCTGACTGCGTTCAATACGGATTCCACTGCCTGTACTGTACTTTTTCTTTTAACGAATCCAGACTGGTCCTCAGATAAGCAACCATTTTCTTCCACCTCCCTCTCCAGCCTGCCTCTTATCATGGCTTCAAAAAGTTTGCCCATGGTATCCAGAAGACAGATGGGTCGGAACGCAGAGCTATCCTCCACTGACTTGCCACTTTTCAGTAGAAGGCAGACCCTTGCCATTTTCCATCTATCCGAAAACACTTGTTCCTGTAGCAAGTTATTAAATACTGCGAGTACGAAGTCCGGAGATGTCTCGATGACCTTCGTCACTGCTTCGGGTGGTATGCTATCTGGTCCCGGAGCTTTGCCGGTTTTCATCGGTTTTTTGCCACATTCAGTTCTTCTCTTGTAAACTCCTCGACATTTTCAGCAACCTCTCCCCTGGTCCACTGGTCGTCTTTCAGGGAGAAAAGGCCCTCTACTATTTCGATTTTCTTCTCAGCTGCAAGATTATAGGGCATCGTTGGGTTTTTCAGGTATTTAACTGCTATCTTGTGCCCGTTACCCCATGGGTTGTTACCCAGTGCCTCACAGAGATCCCTCCAGTGTTGTGTTTTGGATCTGCTTACTAGTTTTTTCAGTTCTCTTTTCTTTGATTTATACTCTTGGACTAGGTCTTGATAAGGAACGTTGTTTTGGAGAGGACCTGCGTTATGACGCGTTAGGTTTCTTCTAGCACTAATGCATTCCCGTCTTTTTCCTTCGATTTCCTGGGTCCACCAGTAAGGCACCATCACGTTTCGGGTGCTGCCTCGATTTATACAGCTTAATGTGTACGTTGATTTCAGTATTTCCATACATTCTTCAAGGGTGGCGGCACGAGTGTTATCCATGGCGTCCAATCTGTCTGTTAGTTTCTGTCGGAATACTTCATCTCTTAAAAACAACTTTTGTTTTTCCAATTTTCTTTTTGGTTTTGTTTGATTGTCCATTTCAAAGAGTATAAGACTGTGATCGCTGATTGGTTCATCTTCTAGAACTGTCCAGTTGAGGATATTCCTTGCCACACCCTGTGTTGAACACGTGATATCGATAAAGGACTGACTTTGCCCTCTTATAAATGTCGGTTTTTCTCCTTTATTGTGTATAACAAGATCTAGAGCGTCCATCCACTCCGTAAAAAACTCTCCTCGACTATCCGCTACCGGTGAACCCCACCTTGGTGACTTGATGTTCATGTCGCCCAGGATAAGACATTCTCCTGGTTGGTTCCTGACCGTGTTCATTAGGGTGTCTATGTAGGTTTTGAAATCGTTAATTGGTATATTGGGAGAACAGTAACAGCAATAAATATTAAGAAGGTTGAGTTTAAATCTCACGAAGCCATCTTCTCTGTAGACCCTCTCTACTGCAAGGTTTCTATTTTGAAAGTAGATTGCAACGTCCGTGTTCTTATCCGTTACCCATCTTGAATGAATCTTGAATGATTTTCCGGTTCGGCTCGCTAACTACTATGATATCCACCGCCTCCCTCATTGCCACAAGATACGCCATGTCATGGGCTGGTCTTGGCCTGTTCAAGTTTGTTTGTAATATCTTCATTTTAATGTTGATATTCCTTCGATACCAGCCTATTTAGTGATCTTCTAAATAGGAGACATTTGGACGAGTCAGGTCTATGTTCGTCGGACTCACAATTGGCGCAGTAAGGCTGCTTAGTGCATCCTGATACCTTGTGGTCTTTCAAGCTGCAATTGCAGCAAATTTCCGCACAGTCTGTGTTGTTACACTTCTGAGCTTTTTGGCCGGGTTTTAGGCATTTGAAGCATCTATCCATTTGGATTCTTTCTCTTATACGGCAATTTACCCATCCTATTCGTACTCTGTTTCTTGTGAGTTCAGAGGTATCTATGGTGTCCCTGACAGTTATTGTCACTGCCTGGTTTCCGTCTCGCATGGGACGCGGTTCGCCTACTGTGAGGTCATCTTCTGTAGCATTGATTAGCTTCTTCAGTTCTGCCTTCGTGGTTGTCGCATCAAGCCCGTAAACATGTAGTGTTTTTGAACTTTTCCTAATGATAACTCTAGACTCTGACAGTTGTTGTCTGATTTCTTTACCCAGTGCGTATGGGTTTCCTTGACCCCTTTCAAAAATAAGTTGCAGGTCTCCTGCTGCGGTTTTCCTAAATCTGTCGATTTTTATGCCCGTCTTTTGGATATCTATCTTGTCTTTAACGCTTCTCACCAGTTCTGCATAGGACTTTTCTCCAGCTTTTATTATTATGTTATCCCGGCGTGGATATTCCTTTTTCTGTGTTGCTGACTGTTGTCGCGTAATTCGTTTGACTGTCTTAGGTACCATGTACTTTATGTTAATTTCAGTTTTGCGAAGTACATGTTCTGCGATTTTCTGTACGTAGTCTCTATTAAGTCCTTCAGGCATAACTAGCGCAAGTTCTCTGATCTGGTTTGTGTCTAGTATTTCTTTCATTGACTTGATAAGAGTGTGGAAGCTCGTCATGTCATTTACTTCATTCTGGTCGACATTATATGGAAGTAAATATGCCGTTTTCTTTCGGCCTTTTAATGTCATTGTTTTACTAACAGTTGTTTCACTAATAATGAATTCAATATGGCCTTCCCCGCATCCCTCCTCGATCAATTCCCTGATTTCGGGGAACTTATCGAACGCATCTTTGGCGATTCCCTTATCTCCCTTCTCTTTGGGGTCGATAACGAGTGCTATATCCCCGATTCCTCCAGTTTTGAACGGATTTCCCTCCGCAGTTGTGACCTTCTTGAATATATCAGTCGGCCAGTCTCTGTCAATGACTTTTGCGAGCCCTTGAAACGTTTCTTCATTATCCAGAATCGTTTGAATTTGATGGACATTTTGCCCTCTCAGATTTTCGTCTTCCGTCTGAGTGCCCATGTCTCTTGTATTAATAGATTGTGTTCTGTGGTGATCATCTGGGGCTTGCGTTGCAGTTTCTACGCTCTGCATATGCAGCTGTTCCTTGGCGGCTTTCTTCTCCTTTGGATAAGTCACCACATCATTAAACCTTCGGCCCAACACGTCGATCTGGAAGGCAATGCTTCCGACAGCTTTCTTTATGTCTGCCTTTGTATTTGGGACATTTTTGATGACTACCTGCAGATCGTTGGCAGTTTGTTTTAATTTGTCGAGCATTTCTTTAAGTTCGAGGCTTTCGTCGAGAGGGTCGTATTCTCGTCTCCTTTTCATACTGGTTCCTTCTCTCCGAAACGCTTGACTTATATCACTCGCTACACTTCCCACTGAGCTACTTGATCCCCTTCTTGACAGGGGGAGTTCTCGAGATAGATGATCTTTTCGCGAAAGGGTCTGGGTATGCTATTTCTACATCCGCTCTTTTCTTTTGGCTGTGTGACTGGCCCTCCCCAGAATCCATAGGGCCGGCCCCGACCATTGGGGCTTTCACCCGATCGGAATCGGTGGTGAGAGTATCACTCACCTGGGGTACACGTTCCTTTGTTTTATCACACTTTTTTTTTGGTTTTGTTTGGTTTTTTCGGGTATCCTTCCCTAGCCTGACTGCCTTCTCCTCGGCTATGAACCCAGTCTGCTCATGTGCAGCCGCCCGCTTCGGGTCAGACGCTGCGTTTGATGTCTCAGCAGTAGTAGTAGCAGTAGTAGTAGTAGCAGTAGCAGTAGTATAAGGAGGGAAAATCTATCATGGATACCTTGTGGCTCAATTTTGCCAGGTAGTGCCAGGCTCTCACTGGCTAAAAACCACCCTCACTCGTGATTCGGCTTTCTCGGATCTAGAAACATTACTTCAAGAAAATCTGCAGATTAAGTTTTCTGGGCCACCTTCTTACGTTCTTCCAAAGTCTACTTTTTCTTATTGACTCCTGAAATCCTTCTCATTTACATTCAGAGTGCTCTTGGTAAACTTGCTTACGATTTTCCAGCTGTTTTTGTTTGACCAACATCTTTTCCATTATATTTTCCGGAGTTATTCGGCCTAGACCACTCACCACATCTCTACTGTTTTCCGCCCATCTGCGGAAAACGTGCGTTCAACCGTATCCATCTCGCAGTATAAGCCCTCTTGACTGCCAGCCACCTTAAATCTACGAGTGTATTATTGAAAACACCCATGCCCAGAGATCATCTGTCTACATAGTAATTCGCTTCTCCATGCTCCACCCATTTCTTTAAGTTGGGCAGAAATCTTTTTGTCCATTGACCCTTGTTAATCTCTTCTTGTTTGTAGCTGTTTCTTCATTTATCTCTTCTTGTATGGCACATCTTCTATTGACAGATGGATTGGTGGTGTTATAGCAATGACCAGCAATGCCGCCGTTGAGGCGGTTCTATAAGCGCGGACAATCCTTATTGCAGCATTTCTCCGTACGCTCAGAAGGATATTCCTATATGTCATCTTCTTCATGGCTGGTTATTGTGTGGGCAATCGCAAGTAGTGCCCTTTTGAGTCCGTCTCGAGGGCCTCTAGTGTTTGGAATTATTCTGCATAAGTTTCTCATGGTTTTTTCGTAGTAGAAGTAGTAGGGGTAATAGGAGTAGTAAACGTAGTAGTAGTAAGATTTTTTTTTAACAGGCGTAAAAAGTAGTAGTAGTAGTAGTAGTAGTAGTAATAGCAATAGTAATAGTAGTAGTAATAGTAGTTTTTTTTTCGTGGGAGGGGGAAACTGTTCGAAATACTCTCAATGGCCCGTGTCATTGAGTTGTTACTAACCCCCCTCTGAACAATGGTGAACGTCTCTCTAGGAACCGCATACTGGCATTACTTCCAGAGGGAGTCGACAAAAATCGATTATCCTACCCTACTTTCCTTCTTTTCTCCTTCAGTATATCTGTTGAGGCCCCACACATTTCCTTCCATACTTTTTCGAAGCTCAGCATACGAGAGATCAGATTAGCCGGTGTTATTATACCTCTCTTTAGCGTCGTTCTGTCTCCTCGTTCACTCTATCTCGAACAGGCAAAAAACATATGCTCGACATCGTCTACACCCCCGTAGTAAAGCGGCGAAAGTACGCCTGATAGTACATGTCCTGTGAGGACCTGTGTCAGAAAGAATTCTCTCTTTCCATGTTTCCTCTCCATTCATGTTCGTATGCTTGGTATGAGCTTTTTGTCCATGCGGCTTTTCCGTCATCTTCCTTCATTTCATTCTGCCATCGGATAAGTATCGTCTCATACGCATGGGTAAATGCCGTAAATCATTATCAACTATACCACAGAGCAGAGGATCCTTCTGCTGTTCTCTCTTGGTCCGAACATCTTTAGCATGAGTCTACAGAAGCTGCTAAATGGCTTGTTAGCTCTCAATGCCATTTTCCGTACATGAATTCTGATGGGCATGCTTCTGTATAGGTTCACGCCCAAATACCTCAGTGCTTCCTCGCTTTCTATCTTCGTGTGTAAAAGTTTCAGGCATATTCTCTTGCTTTTTCTTCCTGCCACCAACAGCAAGGTCTCCGTCTTATACGGAGCCAGTTTCAGCTTCTCCCTCTGCATCCATTCGGATATATTGTGCAGTGCATAGTTTGCTACCACTTTCAACATCGCCGCGCGTCTGCTCCCTATAACAATTTCAAGACCATCCGCGTAACCCATAAGCTTCACTCCGGGTGGTCTGAGGATTCGGAACCCGCCATTATACTAGAAGTTCCACAGGGTAGGCCCCAAGATGAAGCCCTGTGGAACTCCACACGTCATCAGATTCTTTTTAGTCCCCATAACGAGTGATCTGTCTGTAGAGTAGCTGTAAATGGCGTAATACAGGTATGGGGCGATCCCCCTTCTATCGAGCATACCCAAGGCACTGAATTGGCGTTTCCCACGTCTACAGTGATTAGAGCACACATGTTTCATCTCCCACGGGTTGCCTGCTTCTCGTTATCTGCCACCTTA
>JAEQML010081454.1:0-11191 GCA_016904865.1 Pissodes strobi
TATCGAGAATCACTAACGTTTTATTAAGATTTCGGACGACTATTTGAGATTATATTTAATCTCTCTTCATACGCTCTCCTTTGACGTTAAAATCGAGAGGGTTTATGTTCCAGACTTACGGCACCGAAAGACGTGAAAAATTCAAGCGGTAGTTGGAAGCCATTAAGATAAAATGGTGCCCAAACTAAACGTCATATTGGAATATACGAGTATATAATTTCCGGTAAAAACCGGGAGCATTTTCACAAATATATCGACGCTGCGTCACATAGCTCTGAAAAGATATATATTGTTTTCTAAAGGGTTTTCAAAATGTTAAGATAATCTGTTAATTTAGTTACAACTGCATGACTGAAAAATATATAAAAACGAAACCTTAAAGTTATAATTAATTATTACAATAGATTTAAAGTCATAAGTAATTAGGGTTAAGTATTTCCTATATCTAATAGTATAAAACACCGACAACAAATTAGAAAAATAATGTATGTTTAAACAATATAAAAATAAAATAAAATAAGTGAAAGCAGAGTATAAATATAAATCGAAGCTAGCAAGTAAAAATAGTGCAAATTTATTGAGAAATATATTAAATATCAAAAATATAAAACATTAAGTTCTAATTTAATATGACAATAAAATAAAAGTAAATCATAAGTAACTATGGTTAACCACTGCCTATATTAATAATACAAAACGCCGACGGCATAATAAAAACAAATTAGAAAAATAAAAATGGTATTATTTATTAAAACTAAGAAATACGGGAGTGGAATTACAGTTGTTAAAAAATATAAAAATAAATTAATTTAAATATTAGAAGAGTATGTATGTATTAAGTATTTAGATATCAAAAATACGAAATCTTACAGTTCTAATTAAATAGTGCAATATAGTTTATATTATTAGTAACAATGATCCAAGATTACGAAAATAAAACAAAAAGAAATTGGCAAAATAATAAAGGTGTTATTAATATAAACTAAGAAAGACAGGAGTGAACTTAAAGTTGTGTTTGAACAATATAAATATTAAGGCACTTAAGTGATGAAAGGGTAAATATATAAATAAAAGTTTAATAAAACCAATTAATTGAAAAATACATTAAATAATAAAAATACGAAATATTGCAAAATTGGCATTAAAATAATCGTTAACTATGGTGAAGTATGACATATCGTATCTAAGATACAAAATGTAAAAATCAAATTTACAAAATAATGAAGGTATAATTAATAGAAACTAAGAACGACGGCAGTGAATTTAAAGTTATGTTTGAACAATATAAATATTAAAGAACTTATTCAAAAATAGTATATAAAAGCACAAACAAAATAAATTAATTGAGAAATATCAAAAATGCGAAACATTATAGTTCCGATTAAATAAAACAATATAAAAGCAAATTGATTATAAGACATGTTAATTAATAACAATACAAAACATTAAAATAATAATTAAATAGGACAATTATGGTTAAGTATTATTTATATCTAATAATACAAAACACCGACAACCAAATAAAAAGCAAATTAGAAAGATAGTAAAGATATTATCAATAGAAAGTAAGAGGACAGGAGTGAATAAACTTAAGTTAAAGAAGAAGATATATAAATAAAAGTTAACATGTAGATCGAAATAAGTTGGTTGACAAATATATTAAATATCAAAATACGAAACAATAAAGTTGAGATTAAATAAGACAATTGAATTTCTCATCTAATCTTTGTCCTATTTAACCTATTTCAGATGGCATAAACAGGAAACACTTCCGAAAATTTAATCCCACAGGAATGTTTCCTACGTCTGTTTTCTTAAGCTGCATCATCATTAAAGTCTCATTTTTACTGAGAGCTCCGTTAGTCTAATATTAGTTAGAAATGGGTCATCGTTTTTGCCTATAGCTGTAAGAAGTTTTATTGTTGGTATCTCTTTTAGAATATAAATTTGCCCTAGAAACTTTGTTTAGTTCCCTTGTTTGCGTTCGTTCATCTGAAATAATTACATTTTTCATTTTATAATAAAAACAGTTGTGTTAAAAATACGCAAGGCTCAGTCGCAGAATGATATATCTATTCGTTCTGATAAAACACGGCTTCTTTTTGAATTTTTGCAAATCTTTCACTTTGAGAATATTTTGTCACCGATGCCTTCTGAATATCAAAATGCTAAACTTAAATATCCGCATACATCGAATTTTTCTTAAAAATTGCTGCTTTCAATATCACTTTCGTAAATAATATGAACACGACAGACACCATTTGCGTGAAATATTCGAGCTCTAGAAATAGTAAGCGTATATTTGCAGTCGAGAAAAAACTGGCAGAAGCCAGCTCGTGGTAAAATATCTTATGTTTGATGAAAAACTCAACAATTTTTTGTTTAACTAAGAGTAATAAAAATGTCTAATAATGTTTTCTAAAAGAATTATACTACATCAATATTTATTTTTTCATTAACCAAGTTAACAACATCAGGAGATTATTATACCCATAACCCAACCCTTCCTTTCCAATTAGCCATATCTACTGGTTTTCTAGCAACCAATATAAAGGACTTTACAGGATTGCTATGTCATCCCTATTCATACTTCTTTAAAGAGAATAGCTAAAAGTACCGGATAGAGGAGGAACGTTTTTTAAAAAAATGATACTGGATGAACTTAATGGAGTACCACTTAGAAATCTCACAAGTGTCCAGCAGAGACACTTATAATCTTCAATATACCGCAGGTCTAAAAAATCTTTCTATAAGTCTGTGTTTGTGCGAGTACAATTTTACAGGCTGTTTTCATATATTTTGGAACACTCATATGACATTTAGATGAAAACTTAGAAAAAAATTTAAGTCTCAAAGTAAGAAGGATTTTATCTGAACTATCGGAATTTGAGGTCAAAAATAACAACTGAGTATTGTAATTTCTTAAATGGAGCAACCTGTATATTAGTTTTTCTAGAAATTGCTTATTTTTTCTCATTTCAATAATGTTACCATATAGTTATGCTTTTTCTTCGAATTTTTTTTATATAATTAATAACTGACCTTTCAACGAAAGCAAGCACTATTTTACGTGGGCCAGGTAGATGTGAGTGTGTGTATCTTCTTTTATCAGCTCTTGTTAATTTTTCTGCTCTTTTAAATAAATATGTAAACACGAGACGTCGTGAGACGTTCAAACTAGGAAATTTTCATAAATTATAGTTACAGCACCATCGACACAGAGGCAGAGCTGCGATTCGTATAATGCAAAGTCGATTTCCGACGAAAGCTTTCAACATATCAAAACTAAATAGAGTTAACCCAGTTTTAAACTTTTTGGAAAAAAGGAAATGGATTTTCGTACACTGCTGTATTACTTTTGTTTTGTGTAATCCGGAAGTTGTGTAGTCTATGATGTATATGTTGCGAAAAACTTATAAAAGATGTGAATTGTTCTTTTGAAGCTGCAAGTTTTGTCCTATTTCAAAAAGTTCGGTGCATTGCTTACAAGATTGACATTTTAAGACCCTGCTTTTCTGACCTCAATGCTTTACATATTATATTGGACACTGTTTGGGCTCTTAATTATATACATGATCCTTTATTAACAAAAACTATGTTTTTCCAGTATTTCGCGAACGCTGTGCGTATTTGCCAATTTCTGTTTCTGCGTTTATAATTTTATTGATTTTGCAGCTACTATAACAAAGAAAGATTCAATTTTAAATGCCCTTTGTAGAATATTTCATTAAAAATACATCTTTATGTTATCCTTAACTTTTCAAACTTATTCTTTCTTAATATCCAGGATAATTTGTTCGCAATTTCGACGATCGAAATTTGCGATCCTGGCCCTCTTATTATGTCGCAGCCAATTATTTAAGAAACTACAGGTTTTTGAAAAAAAAAGAGTTAATGGAAAAGTTGTTTGGGTTAATTTAAATTTTTAATTTATTCTATTTTTATATATAAATATATCTTGTTTTCTGTAGGCTGTAACGTTGTTGTAAATGTTACGGAATACAATATTGCGAATTTCTCTTCTTACTGCTTGCGATTACATTACTAATATGAGTTGATTTCGGTACTCGAACAAGTTCGACAGGAAGATATTTCCGGCGAATGCGCACCTGAAATGGTCGTTTCAATAGCGAAATTTCGTTTTTCCTTCAGAGTTGAGTATCGCTTAATAGTGCCGTTATCTTAATAATTCCATTTAGAAGAATGTATATTTTGTAAAATACCGGCCATCTCGTCGTAAAAACGTCGTGTGGAGAAGCAGTGTGGCGACCTTTAAAAAAAAAGGTATGTTCCACACGAGTGTTACCATTTAAGATGGCTAAAAATTATTTATCATTTAACTAGAGTCTTTCCAAAGTATCGACTTCTTTCCGAAGTACCAACTTCTTTCCGAATTACCGACTTCTTTCCGAAGAACCGCTTTCTTTCCGAGGGCTAATGTCTTTCTGAGGGACAGAATTCATTCTGTGAGACAGAATTAGGCCGTAGCCGTACCATGGCCATTTTTTACGCAATCACGGGTGACAAACGTGCAGAGATCCTGGAAGCCGTGTAATGTAAAACCTATTTTTTATTGTTTATAAATTGCGTATCTTATATTTTCCGTTAGGTATCGTCTTAATTAATGAAGCTATAATTAAGACTGTAAGTCAGTTATTTTGATTATAGTATACCAATCTATCTATCTATCGTTTCAATTAATAAAGCTATAGTTGAGACTATAAGTCAGTTATTATGATTATAGTGTACCGATCTCTAAATCTATCGTTTCAATTGATGAAGCTATAAATTCTTTCTATCCATCGTTTGAATAATTAATGAAGCTATAATTAAGACTTTAAATCAGTTATTTTGATTATAGTATACCGATCTTGCTACCCGACATTTTGATTAATGAATTTACAATTAAATCCTTTACTGATATAGCTATCTTGTTTGTCAAGCTTACCTTAATTGATATGCTTAATTTTGTCTTTAGTTAGCTAGAGACCTCATTGGCTATTGTTAGAATAGCTGATTTGGTTAATTTTGCTGCACTTGGTTGCAAAGTCCATGACAGAACTTCTTTCACCTAATTAAAATATGCAAATTTAATTCATCGCCTTGATATCGGACCACCTTGGGCTCAAGCGTTACCCAGATATTTAGCGGCTATATATGTGTATGTATTTATCTCAGAGTTTAATTTATTGATTTGGTATTTTTGAGGACTTTTTAAAAGGTCTACCTTTATTCTAGCTGCCCCGTCTAGTATTTATTCCATTATATCTACATAGATTTTTTAATTTACACCAAAAATTGGGTAATATTAAAATATTAATATATTAATAAGGATCTTAGCTATAACATAGAATAGCAGGTAATTATCATTCTAGTAATATTGGTGTAATATAAAATAAGATAATCGTAATACTGATTTAACCAAAAGTGTTTAGAACCTCAACTTGATTTGAGATAGGATTAATTGTCCTACACAAGTGGTGTAAGTTTATTTATTATTTTTTAATAAACAACTTATTTGTAATCTGGATATTTATTTTGGAAAACTGCGGTCAAGATATTATCTAGTCTAAATAACAAATTTTCCAACTGCCTCTAACTGCCAAAGCCTTCAACCCACGCCTTCTATAAAAAAATATAAACAGCTGAGTGAGTTAGGCCTATGGATCAGCTGAATGAGCAATTAGCAAATAAGGCTGGTTACAAGGCTAGCATCCACTTCTTTATTTTAAACGGGATACCTTATATATTATTGCAGATTTAGATAGTGGCTTTAAAGTCGAGTTCAACGATATGTAACAGTATGCATCTTTGACGCATAGTTTAGGATTTATTGGCGTTTTTCTTCAGTTTTTGACGTGTCTTAAATTAACATGAATACGGTAAATATAAAAAAGAATGGGAATCTATAAAACATCAACGAAGATTAAACAGTCAAGCTTATAAAAGATAAAATAATTATTTGCTCTTAAACCGAAATTATACAGAATTTTGTCACCTCCGCCTCACAACAATTGCAGCTCGATTTTTCAAAATTCTTCTCCTAAATCAGTCTATTAGTAAAATTTTCATATATGTATAAATTCGAAAGAAATGAATTATGTCAGATTATGAATATATTTCTTCAAACATATATAAAGAAGACTATTTTTTTAAATTTGTTTTCCTCGAATAAAATGTAAAGGCTTCTGCCTATCACGTAAATTATTGAAGTAAAATTTCTTTGGACGCGTTCAGCCTAGTTCTTCCTTGGTGGGAAATGAAACTGAGCTGTGTAATGCATCACGCTCGGCTATGTTTACGACAATATTTTTTTTCTGGAAAATGAGCTACAATCATTTGTTTTTGACGATTCAATTTTCAGTCTCCGTGTTAATACGTTACATGTGCGATTTTCCAGAATTTTTCTTTGATATACGATAATTGTTGAAAAAATTATTTAATGTTGATGAGATCATCTGGATTCGATCCTTTTGATGGTCTTTCGAACATTGTTGAAAATGGCGAGAATCGGAAAAAGACGAGTATTTTTTGTGCGTGTATATTTTTGAGAAAGGGGTCACTTTGGGCCTTTCTAGCACCGAAAAAGTCGCGAGGAAAACAGTTTGATGAGGAATTTAGGAGAGAAAAAATCTTATTTTATACAAATTTTCTTATACGAATGGTAGAACACACTATACATTTTTATTGTATGCAAATTCGCGGACACGAATAGTAGAACATACTGTACAGGGTTATTCGTTTTAAAGTAAAAATGGTCTTTTTTTTTTTAATTTCCCTGTATTTTTGTGAAAAGCGAAAATAGCCATTTGAGGTATTTTTTTCCGTAGAATTCAAAAATCTCACCAAAAAAACATTTGAATTAAAAACAAAAGACTTACAGCGTGGTTGACATGTTTTTAAAATGGAATACCCTATATATTTTTATATCAATGGATAGAACTCTTTACAAGGAATTCACTGCTATAGGGCTTGCTGGGTTTATTTCCAGCGGTTTTCTTACAATTAATTAAAAACAGTCCCGTAAGAAAATAATTTTTAAAGGATAGTTTTACCTGAAAAAGCTAGATAGGTATCATAGCTGTTTATTTGTCAAAGTCAAACATTTTACTTTTGCATGTATTATATTTGCAAAGTTTTACAATGAGGTTTTCATCAGATGAGCGGCTTCAAATTATAACTTTATTTTACAAAAGTGGAGAAAATGCCAGCGAAACTCGACGAAGATACATTGCAAATTTCCACCGATATATATCGGTGAAAACAATTTTAAATCTTAAAACCTTATTTGAAGAAAGAAAATCGTTACATATTAGAAAAAGGACTAAAGTAAGGAAAAGGAACCGGGATCGAGCTATTCTAAAATATTTTACCCGGAATCCCATGAATTCGATTCCTGATGCAGTCCGAGACTTACGGTATGGTCCTGCAAGAAGAAGAGTAACCTTTGCGACTATCCAGAGAACATTGAAATATTTTAAGTATGCCCCATATCGCATCCTTCCAGTGCAGCATTTAACACTTGAACAAAAGCAACTGCGCTTCCAATTTGTTTCTCAAATTTTAATCCGAGAACAAGATAATGATCCTGCACTATTTCAAAGAATTCTTTGGACGGATGAAGCCACATTTACTACATCGGGCATGTTTAACCGACACAATGCGCATTATTGGGCAGCAGAAAATCCCAGGAAATTTCAAGCTATTAAATACCAAGGAAGGTCTTCTCTTAATGTCTGGTGTGGTATAATTAACAACATAATTGTCGGGCCAATATTCTACGAAGGCTCCTTAACTGGCGGAAGATATCTCGATCTTCTTGAAAACGATATTGAGAACATTTTAGAAGAATTGCCACTCGAAACTTATCGCAATATAATTTGGCAACAAGATGGGGCGCCGCCTCATGCTGCTCGCCAAGTTTTGCAATTTCTTAACCAACGTTACAATGAGTGGATCGGACGTTATGGAACTATTAGATGGCCACCTAATAGCCCCGATATTAAAATTTTGGACACCTTTCTATGGGGCCACTTGAAGAATGTTGTTTACGAAAACAGGAATGCAAACACGGAAGAAATTAGAAGAAAAATTGTAAATGAAATCGATCGTCTTAACCAAGAACCCCAAATAATATTGACGAGTTTAGAAAGGTTAAGGAGGGGATACCGATCATGTTTCGAAAATAATGGAGGCCATATAGAACATTTAAATTATTAACATTATTTTTATCGTTGTCAAATAGTTAGTATTTGTTATTACTATTACGTTTTACTTTGGATTTTATGTTAATAATTAATAATTAGGGTTTTAAGATGTTGTTTTTTGATGTTTGACTTTGACAAATAAACACCTATGATACCTATCTAGCTTTTTCAGGTAAAACTATCCTTTAAAAATGATGTTCTGACGGGACTGTTTTTAATTAATTGTAATAAAACCGCTGGAAATAAACCCAGCAACCTCTATATCAGTGAATTCCTTGTAAAGAGCTCTATCCATTAGTATAAAAATATTGTAAACGATTAGTTTTTAGTAACACGTTTTATTTCGCCAATATTACAGCTACAAATATTTCCGCCTTACACCTTAAAACTTCGCCAGTATAGTCATCATAATTACATAACGCCATGAGTCGACTCTGCTATTCATACAATAACTATCTCTACGCCTTATTTCTAATCTATCTATATACTCCGTATTATATAACACCGATTCGATTCTACTGTTTTCCAGGGTTGTCACGTCCTCGCCTATTTGAACGTCGCACGTCGCCTCTCCAAAATTTGCTTGTTACATTCGGCCATCCTGCAACAATTAATGCCCTCATTAATTTAACTCGCCAGTAAATCAACCAGATCTTATCGATCTGTGCATTCGCCATAACACCAAATCGCCTACATTAAGGGTTTCGCCTGCGGTTGCAACCTTACGCCTTTATATTACGCCTTTGTCAGATTTTCACTCGCCTTTAAATCGCCATAGCTCTCGCCTTTCGCCAACAGAGCATTCGCCATTTGCACCTCGCCAGTCAAACTCACTCGCATGTACCTTTCAACCTGACCATTCGCACTTTGCACCTCACCAGTCAGACTCGCATGCACCTTTCAACCTAACCTTTCGCCCTCGGTATTTTACACCTCGCCTCGCCAAAAAGTCAGCAAACGCCTTGCTCGCAAACGCCAGCCCGCGCCAGCAGTTGGAAATAGTACGCCTTGGGTACCCAAAATTCGCCAAACGCCTCTCTCAATTTGAGAATCGCCTCAGAAGACCGCAAAGTCTTCGTCGCCTTCGCCTGCGCATGATCCTGGAATTCCTTGCCCCTCCAATTCCACAATATCGGTTGATGGACGCCGATATCTGTCAAAAGAGGACAGAAAGAGTATACAAGTCGCCATGGGAAGAGCAACCAAATGCTCTCGCATTCGCCTGTAGATCGCGAGGTAGACTATCAATCAGACACGAAAGCGCCTTTGTGCCTGAAAGCCCACACCTTTCGATCAACGCCATTTTATCATGATAATAATGGGTCATGGTTTCGCCATCCAATTTAACCCTCGCTATCATCTCCTTGAGCAGCTGAGTCATGCACTCTAGGAAACGCCTTTCTTAGAGCCGCCTTTCAGTCTTCCAATGAGAGGTCATATTCATCGAGCCGATTAAACCAGCCCCTTGCTGCGCCTTGCAATTTCGCCTGCATAAAATACGCTCTCTCATAGTTCGACCATTCATGAATATCGCCCAACTGATCAATTTTGCTCAACCACCTGACTACGTTACAGTCCCGGCTATCAGGATCGAAAGGGTCAATAATGTCGCCGCCTGCCCTTGCCCCTATACAGCCCGAACTGCAAGCGAAGTCCGCCCTATCGCTACAAGCATGCTCTACTACCGCCTGAGGAACGCTCTCACCTGATTTTTCGCCCTTCTTGTTGCCCTTTGTTTCGTCGCCTTTACCATTTCGGCCGCCTTTTGCTTCGCCGCCCTTGCCATTTCGACCGCCACAATCTGCTGGATACTAGTTGCCAAACCGCCTTTCAACAGCTTATGTACCATGGAGACTGTTTCGTCTTCCATCGCCGAATCGCCTTCGCCGTGGTCACCGTCGCTCAATTCCAACTCGTAATCGAGCTCTAACTCGTCACTTCTGCCTTCCTCCATAGGAAATTACTTGAAAAACGCCTTTTAAACACCAATGCCAATAAACACAGTTAAAATACGCCACAATTTTTACAATAATCACTAATTAATTAGCACACACTTGTTTGTTATTATCGTGAATATCTGAAAAATCGCCAAATGTCAATCCACTGTCAAGGATAGCAACAAACGCCCGTCTTTTGTTATGAGTTTTTGTGATATCGCCACATTAAAAAAAGAAGAAGTTGCCACTGCGATTTAACTCGCCGAAATCGCGTATTTGACCGTTCTCCACAACAAATAACACAATACGTAGGTTATCCCGATTTCTGATCTGTAAACGACTAATTTTTTTTATTTTTAGTAACACGTTTTATTTCGCCAATACAGTTTTCATAATTACATAACGCCATGAGTCGAGTCTGCTGTCGTACAATAACTGTATCTACGCCTTATTTCTAATCTATCTACATACTCCGTATTATATAACACCGATTCGATTCTACTTCTGCGCCATTCGTTTTCCAGGGTTGTCACGTCCTCGCCTATTTGACGTCACACGTCGCCTCTCCAAAATTTGCTTGTTACAAAAGTTTTATGACTTTTTCTTCATCAAGATAACGTTGTTCGTTTATCGATATGGTGCAAGTGTTACACTGTATCGGACTTTGTACAATCCACTAATAGCGTAGAGATTTCCAGTTCGGTCTGTTACAAACTCGGTGGCGCCTAACGAACCTATTCTCCGGATTATTGAGCTGCGGGCAGACTACGCGCTCACTTTACAGCTTTGCTGCACTCCGACCTGTCGGTTTATTGTTTGTAGCTGAAGATAGCTGATCAAATTCGGTAAGTGAACCTTAACTAATCTTGGTGGAACTCTTCATAGCTCCACGAGCAATGATTTATAATATACAATTTTACTGAGTAAAATGTTTTTATTCCTTGTTGAATGTTCGCAGCAAAGTACGTACCTACGTATTAAATCATTACGAATATGAAATTAAACTAATAAGCAATTAATTTATAATATACACGTTTATAAGTAAAA
>JAEQML010081455.1:0-11191 GCA_016904865.1 Pissodes strobi
CTAGAAACACCTAGAACATCGCTTTACCAGAACTCCTTTGTCTGGCGTACTGCATCACTGTGGAACTCAATTCCAGGACATCTGTTTCCCACTAATTACGACCTACAAATATTCAAGGACCGTGTCAATTAACATCTTCGCACACACACCGCTCGTCGAGCGCCATAGGATCTCCCTTTAGTGTGTGTGCCACTGCCATAAAAAAAAAGTAATGAGCCAAAAGGCAGCAGTAGGATTCTAACCTAAATGAAACAATTTGAAAGCAAATACCTTGAGTGGTTGCGTGCAGCGACAGCTATGAAGTATAACTTTTTTATCTAAAAAAGGCGGCTGCAGTTAAAAGGATTTTTGTATACCTATGAAATTCCCATATAGTATGTTTCGGAAAATTGGTAACTAATCCAGTATTTACTGTGTTATAATTTGTCCCAATTTTATTTAATATGTACCGGGTGGCCAACTAAGAATGGCACTCGGCTATATCTGGAAAAGTAATTGTCGTAAAGACTTGCGGTAAAAAAATTATGAGTAAAGCTGCCAAGGGAAAATGTTGGACATTATTTTTAAGTCTCCAAAATGGCCGCCAAGGGGCATAATAGCCATCTTAAATTTTAAAACCCGTTTTTTTGCAAAATTTTCTTAAATTAAAAATAGTAGAATGCATTGCTATTTTAAAACAGGGATAAATTAAATTACTTTTTGTAAAACACGTTTTGCTCTAGCCCGTAAAGGAAAGTGATGGAACGTGTTCGAACATTTTCGGAAATAAATGTCAATAACTTGAAAATGGCTGGACGGAACTTAAAAACTTATAGTCGTTGAAAATGGCTTTTTTTAAGCTATCAATCGTGCCTTGCGTGGGGTGATTGCGACTTATCACCTAGCCGCTAGAAGGCGTTTTCTGACATAACCGCAAATAAGTCAGATTTTAAAAAAATAAATAAATGCAACGATGCCACTATTTTAAAACAAAAGAGAGCCAAATGAGATCCTAATACGGTAGTGAAAACCGCATTTCGATATATCTCATCTAATCTAAAATATAAGTAAAAGAAATCAGAACACGAAATAAAATCGGATTTTGGGACATTTTTTCGAAAGGAAGAACCGTTGTTATTTGTTATTGTCCTCATTTTAGCACAATATATAATAATTTACTGCTAAAATACCAACATAATTTTTAAAATCTCAATAATAATTAACATTCAGTAAATATGAGTGAATTTTGCCGTTCTGTCCACACAAAATTCGAAATTTTTTAAAGAAACCAAGTAGGCTAGCGGCAACAGTTAGGTATAATATCGTTGCATTGAAAATAAGCACGAAACAATGGATATCAAACACTTCTATGGGTAGAAAATTTATTTTTTACAAATAAGACCAACAAAATATCGCATACCGGCTTATATCTCAAAAACTAGCCCGCTAGAGGGTGTAACAGCCATCACTGTAAAATTAAGATTTTCGTCGTATTTTGAGTGATTAACAAGTATCGAAAATATCTGGAGTTCAATTCTTACACATTTCCTGATTCTTTTTGTTCGCAGAACGAAGACTAATATTTGTTATATTTTTTAATTAAAATATTTGTTAAATAATAATATTTTTTGTCAATGGTCAAACCTACTTGAGTTAGTAAACGAATACCGTTAGCAGATATCATAAAGTCCGCGTGCATTCAATGTAAAGTGACCAGACGTCCTGCATTGAGCAGGACAGTCAAGCATTCATAGACTCTGTCCAGCGAAAGAAAACGTCCTGCAAAATGTCCTGCAATTCTCTTTTGTGTTATGCGATATACACAAAGTGACTACAAAAGCTAATTGTTTACACAAAATGACTACAAAAAGCTAATTGTTTATACTATACTAGCAAAATCGGTAATGCAAAAAATGAGAATCACAAATATCACGCCATTACTATTTTTGCCCATTCCTGATAGTGTGTCGTAAGCTGCATTCGATTGAGACTGGAGATCGGTTCAAAATGAACTGAAACTGAACTGATATTTCAGTTCAAATGAAATTACGAAAGCAAATAAAAAAAAGCCGTTTGACAATTGAAATTTAAATGCCATCTTTTACCTGAACTACTGAACCGATCTAAGTGATCCCGGTCCATTTTCGGTTCACTTACAGGTGGCCTGGATCACTTTTTAGGCAATGGGGGCAAAGTGATATTTTTACCATCGAACACGAATCAGTTCAATAAAGTTCAGTTAGATCGATCTGAATCGATCCAAAGTAGTGAATCGAATACGGCTATAGTCGGCATTGGCCAAGTTGGGAGGTAATGGTTGGTCTGAGTCTGGTGTTTCGGTATGCGACGTCACAACGGTCATTCGTTTGTTTTTTATAAGCACCAATTCTGCTTGTTTCGCGCCAATAGTGAGAAATGCAAATTTTTATTATATTCCTAAAACCATATACCTAATATTAAAAGTTTTATTTGTTATTTTAAGTTAAATGTTTTTTGTAAACGTTGATGTATTAGAATTTGAAAACTATCTGTTTGAATGGTTGATTTTTTAATTAAATTGTTATATCATTTTCTGACAATATGCTGCACTCACTGACTCACTCTCAAAAACTTTTAGGTTTCAGGCAGCTCTGATTCATCTGATGTTGCAAACGTACGATAGAAATCAAACCTTGCCAGTACAAAATTCGACTAGACGCTAGCGCGGTCCTAACCAATCAAAAGCAAGACGCTAGCGTTCTGCGTTCAAGCATGGCCCTCCGCTCGCTACGGGGGCTCAATCACCAAGAACTAACCAAAACTAGCCCAAGGCTAACCCAAAATTAACAAAAGAAAAGTAAATTAATAAAAAACAAACATAACCTTAAAAAAAGGCAAACAAAACATCTGTCGCGACCAGCGGGAATCGAACCCGCAGCGCAGGAATGACATGCAAGCACTCTGCCTATTACACCACCGCGAGGCGTTGTAGGAGTTTCGCTAGATCGTAAAAACATGGATAATTCCGATATACGCTAGCGTCTTGCTTTTGATTGGTCAGGACTATCCGTGACTAGGACCTCACTGGACGCTAGTAAAATTCGTCTGTCATTTACCCGTTATGCCTTTTTTAATAAAATGGCGAAGGTGCTAAAACATACCACCAAAAAAATTTTGGCACTTATTTTCACAATTATTATGTAATGTCCTGCATTGAGGCCTTAGAATTATGGTCACTTTAATTCAATGATCAAAGTTCGAATTTCTTGAAGACCAAGCTGTTTATCGAGATCAAACAAGTAATACCTTTTTTCCTTAAAAATAACCAGTTTATTACATTTTTTATTCAAAATCGCGATAAAGTTTTAAAAACATCGATTCATCGTTGCCATCCCTAATTATCATTGCATTGAAACACTTCCACAGGTGAAAATTAATTTTTTTTCAAAATACAGCCCCAAAAATATTTCATACACTGTAAAAATCTGCAATCTTAATATGATTGACATTTAGTTATCGTCATTATAATTTTTGCAATTTAGTTTTCTAAAGCATAGGTACTTGCTTTCTTTAATAGTTCGAATTTTGTGTGGACACAAGGGCAATCAATATTCATATTGAATGAATATTAATTATTATTGAGATTTTAAATATTATGTTGGCATTTTAGCAGTAAAATAATATATATTGTGGTAAAATAACGATAATTACAATTTAATAGCAACGGATCTACTGAAAAACTATCCCAAAATCCGATTTTTTTTTTTAGTTTTGATTTATTTACTTATGTTTTCGGTTAGGTAAGGGATATTGAGATGCGGTTTTCACTGACGTATAACCTGTTTTAAAATTTAAGATGGCTATTACGTCCCCTAACGGTCATTTTGGAAACCTAAAAATAATTTCCAACATTACATAATAATATTTTTAAATCCATTTATAAATTATTGCTAAACGAAATCAATATAAATATTATTAATTTATGTCCAGAACATATCGAAAAATTATTAAAAATTGTAACAAAAACAATGCTTTACAAACAAATGAAATGGGAGTGTCTGAAAAATTCAATTGCAATATACGTGACACCAAAGATGCTCAAAATAAACCACATAGAAAAATTAGAATTTTATCAAACCAATGATTTTTTCTAAATTATTTTCATTATTATTTGCAAGCAGCGTGTGCGCTAAAATTTTGCTATTATTAAAATCAAGAAGTCTGCTGAAAAATTAAACTGATTATTTGTTTTACTGTAAATTGTAGAACAGTGAAAAAATATCGATACGTATTTTTTAATTTCCACTAAAGATGATTATTACGAGAGCTATGCCAGTTTTTAGTTTTGTATATATAGATATATTCGTTGACTGATTCTCAGCCAACGATATAATATACTAAGCATGGTGCGACGTAACAATTCATATACATGGTGACGTCTTAAGCATATTTCATAGTGTTGTATCTGCCTCATTTTTCGAACTATGAAAAAAATAAAATTTTGATGGGCTATCAAAATTAGCAATACAAATTTTAATGAAACTTCCTCATTGTGGTATTCGCCTGACCACTAATTCCGACACGTTGACAACCACTAGGTACTCGATTATTCGCCAAACAATGAAACATTGGAATGGCCTCCAGAAAGAGCAGACTATTCTACGCGATTCTCGAATCGCACAGACGTCCCAGGCGACCACTGATAAATTTTAGGGATTTAGTGGATAAAAAAGCCAAAACTGAAACATGCTTTACCATAAAGTAGTTATCCTCCAAGTCCAAATAATGCTAAGAAACCCTCAGTTACTTACGCTATGCTTAGGTAAATCAATCATCAACTTAGTTGACTATGTTTATTTATAAAATTTGGTAAATCCTTTATACATAATATTATTTTACTAGTTTAGTTTTGTATTCTTGCATTATTTTATATACACTATCACATTTAACGTGATGTCTCACGTTTCACTTTATATTTTAGGTATTAACCTTCTGCTTAATATTTATTTATTCCAATAAAAATGTAAGTTGTTTTACAATGCTATCATGTTTTATTTATTTGGCACAACTTTATCTCTCCGTGCATCTCAATTTCAATCTTAACAAATTATAACTTATAAAACATTTTTGCTTTCGAGCGACGGTAAGTGAGAAATAAGTATTGTAGTCAACCAAAAATTCGGCTGCCAGCAAAAACTTAAATAAAAAACAAATTCATATAAGTACATGCCAATTTATCTTATTAGAATTATATTTAGTTTACTTACACGGAATATTCATTCTAATGGCATAATAATATATTAAATTATTCAGTAAAATATAACATCTTTATAAGTAAATATCGTTAAAATCCTTGGTCTTATCATAATTTTATCGGTCAATGCGAAAACTCCATACGTGCGAAAACTATTTCTTGTGAACATCCGTTGGCCGTTGCCCGAGTATCTCAAAACGCCACGCGACTGGATCTAATAAATGAATCAAGAATGGTTATTTCGCATTTTCAGGTATATGCCGCGAGGTCGCACCACCAATCAGTGGGTGAGACGCAAGGGTATCGAAAAGGAAGGTGTCACGTTTCTAGGCACGGCATTTGCGCGTCTTCCCCTATTATCAGTCAACGATTGAACTTAAATTTTAGTGTAGCGGAATACGCATATATTCCGTTACAAAATGACTGTTGGTATTATTCAAGTTATTTATTTCACGTCTCACTGATGTTTATTGAATAGATGGATCCGATTAATAAAACAACACAGCATTTTGAAAAAATATCGTTTTGTCTGAATTTGACAAAATGCAAATTATGGTTTAATATCTCAAGGAATATTTATTTAACCATTGAAGTGCTCCTAGTTTAAAATCTCCACAATAACAGGGAGGAATAGACAATTTTAAGCGACACTGTAAAATAAATTCGTACCCTAGTTCATATTGTTAACACCAGTCATTAAAATATCATCTAAACTGATACGTGCAATTGTTCCCGATGGTACGCTAAATAAAACATAGAATAAGCAAATAAACGCCAACCAAAAAGAGATTAAATAAGATCCTTCAAAAAAAGGCGACCAATCTTATAAATGTATTGAAAAAAAAAAAAGATGGCAACACTGATATTGAAAACACAGAGCCGAGCAGCCACGGGATTTTCCAGTTGAGAAATTTGTCTGATTGTAACTTTCCTGAATTACGGAATCACCTAGAATTAGAATGAACTTTCTAGATAGGTATTCAAATCTGATGGTAGTGGTACTTAAAATAGCCAATATTTTTTGAGGATATGCCATTAAAAAAGGTCGGGAACTATGGGAACCGCTGCTCTAAACAAACTTCCGCTAGCCGCTAAATGGAAACAATTCCAAAAATATAAAAGTAATGTGAAAAAAAAAATGCCTATGACCCCCTATGAAAATTAAGAAAAAGTACAGTTAACCTAGCCTAGAAGAAAAAGCACAGTTAGCCTAGGTAGAAAATGAAAATAACGAAAAGTTGGCGGTGACTGTCAATTTGAGAGCTTATTTGATTTGACATTTTGACTCCACAGATGTGGATCACGCGACGAGTACTTTCCAACAGACGAGACGTTTTAAAAAATGGATTTCAACACACGTGTGATACTAATAATCGCTTTCTTAAGAATTTTAAGAGGTCAATTTGTGCCGTTTTCATAGGTAGTCGTAGAAAAAATAGTATACATTACTCGCCTGAAAGTATGTTTTCAACCTCGGAGGATATCCGCATTCGGCTGAATATTCTCCTCATTTGGAAACTGGTATTTTCAACACTCGTTATGTTATACACTATTTTCAACGACCACTTATGAAATAAAAAAAAACATAGTTATTCTGGCTAGAATATCACGTGTTAAAATCTTTTTCAACACACGTGTTGAAAAGTAATTTCAACTCAGCTCTATTTGCATAGTTGGCGGATGCTGCCAAATTCACTGCACATTTGATTTGAGATTTTAAGTTGGCAGATAAGAATGACGTGACATGTACTTTTCAATAGTGATGAGCGAGACTGGTCTTGCGGTCTTGCAGAAAAAGCACGACCAAGATCAGCTCCAGGTCTGCAAGACCAAGACCAAGCAGTGCAAGACTTACGCAAGACCAAGACCTAGTATTGCAAGACTTACGCAAGACCAAGCCCTAGCATGCAAGAGTCTTGGGGTCTTGCGTTTTTTTTTCGCATTTTTTATTTGTTCACATATTGCTCTTAATTCTGAGATCGAAATTGTTGGGTAGAAATATGAAGAAAAACTTCCTATAAACATAACCTTGTATGTAAATGAATAAGAATGTATTCAAGTAAAAAAAAAACAGTAAAATTAAAAAAAAATTATACTCACAGTTACATTAATTTGGATTTTAAACATATTACACAAATGTCAATACATTTCTTCAAGCGTTCTTGCATATAGACCGGGAAATAGAGACCGATTTTTGGATGTGATCTAGAAAACTATACGAGATAAAAAAATTGATTAAATGGAAAACGTTCTAAAATATTTAATTGCTAGTTCAATTCTGCTTTGATAATGAATTCATCTCAATGAATTTATAATTCATAATAATGAATTTTATTTATCTTTTTTCATTTTCATATTTTAAAAAACCAAAAAAATTTTTTTTTTGAAAACTGCTGATTTTAAGTAATTTTTACTATATTTTTTCGACAAAATATAGTACAGGTTTAACAGTCGTCCTTGTATTACGCTGTGCAATTTGGTTGTTGTTTTTTAATTGTTCTTTGTTGTTTGTAATTTGCAATATTATCTATTTTAATCCTGTTATAAGATATGAATATTAAGTGTACAAGAGAAAAGCACAATTTTGATAAGTTTCATGAATTTTTGTTTTTCTTTTAACAAGAAATAATGATTTCTATGACATGCATATGCATTACATATTTTATCATTAATTTATTTATTTGTATTTTATTAAACAAAGGTAGTACTTAAGAAAGGTCTTGTTTTTGGGCTTAAGGCTCTTGTTTTGTGTTTTTTTTATCAAATTTGTAAATGGCACTAAATATTCTAAAAATAGCTTTCTCCTCTTCACAGAGCTCTCATGATGAGTTAATATAATTCGAAACGTTGGCAAGAAATAATAATTTGTTTTCTTGATACCTGACCAATAATCCTACAAACACCACTTAAATTATACATTTTGGTCACAATGTTTACTGGTTTTTTGAAAATATCTTGAAAACGAAAAAGATGGAATCATTAATTAAACAGCACTGAACTAGAAATTAAATAGCATACAACTTTTTCCATTAAGCCTTATTTCTAGCACTTATAGTTTTCAAGTTCCCAATCCTATAATGAGTGAAGCAAAGTACACTTTACCGCACGCGAGTAGGTAAAATTGTTAACGAATTTGTCATTTGCTGAGAAATGCATAAAACTGATGTGCAGTTCTTCATTGAGAAATAATAATTTTGGTTTATTTCAAAGCCGAGCTAACGGGCCTGCTAAGAATCGATTTTTATAGATGGAAGTAAAATCCAGTGACTGATATATTTTTTCAAACTTCTGAAACTTTATTATAGGAAAATATTCAAAAAAAAAATGTCAGAATAACTGCATCAGATTATCAAGAGAGATAAATATTTACATTTCAACCCAATTATCGGCAACCAAAAAAAAATTAAATGCACGTTTAAATAAAATAGTTCTTTTGTTAACGCCGCAATTTTCAACTGTAAATAAACAGGATGTTTCAATATTACACGGACAAACTTAAACAAGTGATTTTTACTTAAAAAAATTACCTGATTTACTAGTTAAAATTTGTGGCTGTGGTACTTAATATTGAAACACCAAAATTTTCATACTGACAAATACTGTCCCTTTCTTTAAATCCTTATTTACTTTAAAGAACTTGAAAAACTTTTTTATTTTCGTTGTAAAAATTGCCTGCAGTAAAAATATACCAAAAAAAGCAAGACCAAGACTAAGACTGGACCCTGCAAGACCATGACCACTTATTAGACTGCAAGACCAAGACTAACTCGGTCTTGGTCTTGCATTTGCTCATCACTACACCAAACATGAAACATTAAACCAGTGTGTAAGATGGTCAAAATTAAGTATTAATAAAAAAAAAAGTCGTTCACTGCGTGATCATACTTACTGTGCTCTCTCCAGTAAGTATGATCTCAAAGCTCTGCGAAATGAGGGAAAAGATGTTATTGACTTCATTTAAAATGACAGATAATTGTGCATTTTTTGCATTGTACAGTATAGAGCTTTTAACTAACTCTAAGCGTGGGGTTGGCAGATAAAGATCATGCTCCGTATTCCTAAGATAGATAGTTGTGAAATGGCCTATCTGGAATAGCAGATACGTGCTTGCGGATTAAGGAAACGGATTCAAATATGAATAAGGAAGGAAGAGTTAATATTTTAAATATTTTAATGAAATCCTGGCAGTGAGTTCTACTGTTTAGTCTAAGTGAGTATAGAACAGCTCTCTTTTGTAGTTTGAAAATACGCTCAAATTGAGTCGCACAACACGTACCCCAGAAAGGAAGGACGTATCGGAGGTGCGGCTCAAAAAGGGCATAATAGACTATTCTAGCAGTTGACAAGTTAAGCTCCCTGGAAACAGTTCTTAGCGCAAAACAAACAGAACTTAATTTTTTTGATGAGGCATCGATGTGCTGCAAGTCCCACTTTAAATGGTTGTCCACAACAAGCCCCAAGAATTTCACAAATTCAACGACGTGAATAGTGGTGTTATTAAGTACAAAATATTGCAACGTACACTGAACGAAAAAAGTACGTGTCATTAATAAAAAAGTACATCAAATCAATGAACGTAGACATTAATTTTGAGCCGACTACAGGTGTGATTAATATAATAAACGATCGTACGTAGATTTTCTTGATCCTTAAGTTACGATTATTGTACGTAAAATCAATAAACAGTGAGCTTAGATCTATGATCGCCGGTTATTAATGTTATGAACGAAATACATTAATCTATGATAGCTGTACATTAAACCAATAAATAGTGAGCATAGATCTATGATCGCCGGTTATTAATGTTATGTACGACAAACATTAATCTATGATATCTATACATTTAAATAATAAATAGAGAGCATCGATCTATGATCGCCAGTTATTAGTATTATGAACGCAGACATTAATCTATGATAGTTGTACATTAAAATAATCAACAATAAGCATAGATCTATGATCTCCGGTTATTAATGTTATGAACGACAAACATTAATCTACGATCGCCAGTACATTAAAACAATTAACAGTAAGCATAAATCTACAAGGTGGAAAGTTTAAGTGGAATAAATGTAGTATCTTAGATATGATTAAATAAACAAAAGTCCTGGCGACTTTACATTTGGGCGGTATAATCATTTTCAAAATACCTTTAAAATGTGGTATCTATCACTCAACCTTTTAAGTGATTACAAAACTAGTGGTAGTTGAGTGATATATACCGCATTTTAAAGGTCTTTTGAAACTGATTATACCGCCCAAGTTTAAAGTTGCCAGTTTCTTTGTTGAATTCATTATTAGCTAAAAACTAATATTTTTTCCAAACATTTTGACAAGCTGCCACATCGCAACAGGGATGATAATGGCAACTTTAAACTTGGGGATTGTAATCAGGATATAAAATCCTTTCAAATGAGGTATCACTCGACCGACCACTTTTCCTTTTAAAATTTCGGTAGGTAATTCTCACCTCCGTTCAAGAGTTGATATTTAGGGGGTGTAAGTACCAACAAAAAATGTACCACTAAAAATTAAAATCGATGGGTCGGACCAATTTTTGAAAAATAAATCATCTGAGATCACGTCTGAGATACTGAATTCATTCCAGTTAATAAACTTTCCACTCTGTACATATTTTGTTCACCGGTTACTGATATTACGAACAGAATGTACCGGTATATTTTAAAAAATAAATTAATTACAGAACTATTAATTTTATAATTTTAAAATATAGGTAATCATTGGCTCAAAATTATTTTCAACGTCCACTGATTTGATGTACCGTGTATTCTAAAAAAAAATAAACAACCACGCTTCAATTAATCGCAAAATGGGGTTTATTTAAAATAAAAGACGTGCTCGTTAAATAAGTTTTTTATTTCAAGATCGATTCACAAATCATGTGAACCACATGTTTATAAAAACACTTTTCTAAAAGTTCCAAAACATTTTGCTTTTAAATTAAATATAATATATATA
>JAEQML010081456.1:0-11190 GCA_016904865.1 Pissodes strobi
AGGCTGCAGCAATCCTGTATATATTTATATTTATCGATAACAAGTCACTGAAATAATATGTATTATTTTGTGAGGGTAGATCCACCTTAAATGTCTATATATTGATATATTTGCATATTTACTACAGTTCCTGAAATACTAAGGAATATTTAATTATTCCCTGAAAGAATATTAATACATAAGAGTTCAATAAAATGTTTTAAAATACGCTGGTGAATTATATAGTCTATACAATTACTGAATTAATATTGTTTCTTTCTATCTATAAATTTATACACTGAATAACTTACTCATGTCTTCAGTTCGCACAGTTTATCTAACACTTGTTGTGAAACGAGTCACAACAGGTGATACAATATTTTATAACTTGCTCTCGGACCATATTATTTGTCCTTTTAACTGCTAAATAAAATACTATTCAACTTCTATTTAAATTAAAAGCATAAAAATATGCCTAGAGCACGATACATTTTTCCTAGAAATTGAACTATCAAAGGGTTCCGCCGTAACAGACAGATCGGCAAAGTAGCCACAAATAAATTCCAAGAAAATATAACTGGCATAAAAACCTTTGTCAGTTTCCGATCGAATCGATCAATATTCACCCTTTCCACTCTAATAATCTAGTGACGGATTGTCTAGAACGACCCACTTGCAAACATGGCTTCTAGAATCATCCAATCACAGCAAGCGTTTACCCCACTCAATTAATGCACTCAGCGAACACGGCGCTGACATCATCCCTTAACAAAATTCAGTCTTTCAGTTACCTTCAAGAGACTCGCTGCGTTCTCGTCCCTCTAATCACGTTCGGCTAAGGCCAATTTCTCGGTATTTACCATTTCGTCTACAGTTCTAATTACGTTCAGCTTAATGCTAATTTTTCGGTATATGTACCATTTCGGCCCTAGCCATTCCTAGTTACCCTCGGCTTAGAGCCAATTTCTTGTTCTTAAGTCTTTCGACTTAGATAATTCGATATTATATATCTCCTGTTCCAAGACCACAATTCATGCGAGATTAATTCTCCAATAAAGCCAAGATTCTCTTTGCAATAATTAGAACTTATCTTTCACACAAGTGTGTAAATTGTTCCTGTTTAGAATAGATAGAAAGAACTAGTCCAATGTCCTGGCCTAGGATGTACTTTTAATCACATATTTTGGTGTAATAAATTAAATAGGTAAAAGCAAACTTGAGCCTATTATTACATCTGGTCCTTCGACGAAGAAAAAATAAAATCTGGAAAAGCAGTTCCATTAATTCTAATTGGATTGCGAATCGAAACCTCGCAAATCTAGTAACACTGTTTCAACCCCTGATTTAATAGATCGCGGTTTATTTTAGCCTTTTAATCGTATCACCCTGATTCGGTAGTTTTAAAAAGAAACGTTTACCCATTCATGTTTTTGTTGTAAGCGTTGTTTCACAGAAGAGTGAATTTAAGACATTTAATTGAAATAATATCACTTTTCACTTCTATTACTTTAAAACTCGATATTTACTTTACGTAACTCAATTTTTTTTCTCGTGAATGTGCAAAAATAATAGATACTTTCAGCTTGATTTAGAATATTATTAACTTGGATTTTACTTTATTCTTTAAACCAGTAGAGTTTAATTGCATTTTGGAATAAGAACTTAGAATTTTACCAGAGAGAGACTGGTGTAGAACTTCTTACTGGTGCACTGGTAGAGAGTGTGTATTTTGGGCTATGCAGACGAATTTATACGCTCGGTCCCTCCACGCCTAGGGCGTCGGCCCGACTCTAGAATTATCTGGAATCGTAGCTAAAGCGCGTGCCTAGATCGAGCTCAAGAGATAGAAGCATCTCCTTTTATGGTAATATCCGTTCTCTTTGGCTCGAGATTCAGTTGCTAAGCGGATGTAAGGCGTTGGCAGTCCGATTGGCATATGTAGGGGAACGTCGTGTAAGAAGTTCATCAGACTGAGAAACTTATTGCTTTCTGTGATTCGATTATTTTAACGCATGAATTTAAATAGCATAGGCTAATAACATCGTGTTAGAATATTTAAAACAAACAAAAATTCGTTTCGTTACGATCGGTAATATTTCTTTACCGCTAGACCTTTCGAGTTTACTCTGATTGTAAATTAATTAAAAGTTTCATTTTAATGAAACATTTATTAATTTCCACGTTTTATCATGTTTATTAGTCTGACCGTTGAACCGTGTAGTGTAGAGAACAAAACATAATCGATTCCGAAAACAGTGTTCCAAACTTAAGCTCTTAACACAACAAACTGAAACACATTTATAAAGTTTGCTGCTATTAAAAGATGGCCGATGTGAAATCCCTCGTGGAACAACCCGACTATATTATCTCCGACTTTGTCTAAAAGGAGTTGGAAAGTATGTCAACAGAGAAAAACAAAACACTTCTTTAATATATAGAGCAACTTCCGACTTTTCATACCAAAATATACTTTTATCGTGCGGACAGAATTTATATTTCCCTAAGGGCTGGCGCTTATGAGTTGAGTCAAAATATTATACTATAATATTTGTTGGGTTCTTTTAGCCATCGCGTCGTTTGATATACAACGATAATCAGAAATGTTTATAAATGTATCTTGATGGAGGCCATAAACGAAGAAATATTAGCTTCATTTCTGTGCCACTACACTTTGTCCAGGAGTGTAATTGAATCGATGATTGCAAAAAGGATACAGGTCATATTTTTGATTGCACACTTTTTCTTGGGTTGTAAACTAGGCTGAGCCGTCACTCGTCAGCCTCGGCTATGTAACGCTCATTCGGGTAAAGTCCGCTCAAGTAGACTATTGAAGTGAAAACTTCTTTTGGCGCGTTCAAGATACTGTTTCTTGAGTAGTGAATGGACCGTACCGTCACGCGTCAGGCTCGGCTATTTTAGAAATTTAGCATTTTGCTGCAAAATGGCTGGGAGTGGAAACCTGGTATTTGGCTCGTTTAAGGCAAAACTTGGGGACAGCCGACTGTCAGTTTCCAAGTTATTACGCCGCATGTTCGATTTTTAAAATATTTCTTTGATACCCCATATCCGTCGAAAAAAAGGAATTAATTTTGATGAAAGTAACAGTCTTATAAATCCTACTGAAATTAGCGGAAATCGGAAAATGACGAATATTTTTTGGCAGGAATATTGTAGCCAGCCCTAAGCGTAGGTAGGGAGCCAATTATGTAACACTATTTATTAATTATTGCTCAACAAGCTGTCCATACGCCAGGTTTACTCATCGGTTTTAATTTTATTTAAAGGTGTGGATCTATGTGTTGTCAGTTAGGTGAAGGCACCGCTAAAATTTTAACTGGGAATATATCAATGATTTTTACACATTGAAATTAGGGCAATAGAGTTTAAAAACATACTCTAAACAAGAATATTATGAAAATTAGAAATCATAGTTATTTATTAAGGAACGGTACGTTTGACACCAAAATAAACATCGGGATCCCAATTAAATTATTTATTTAAATATTAAAAGCTTTTACAGACACTCCAAAGACAATTAATTCTATCTCAAATTAATTTGGAAGTTATAGTATCGCCCCTAAGCTACTGAGAAGATTCTCTGATAATGTAGTTCATCTATATTATCAGACTATTAGAACAAAGCAAAATAAGATAAGAAGATTTAATCTAGGTCCTATAACATTAATATTGCCCAATTCCTGTTTTGGAATATTTTTAGCCAAGCACCAAACACTGAGATATAGATCTAACCTGTAAATATTTATGATTAAAAAAACGAAGTGAGCTCAGTTCGATTCTGAGTTTAAGGCAAAAATTTAAAATTACAAATTGCAGCTAAATAAACCCGTTCACTGCTATGAGGCGTGCAGCTGATTACATTAAAAACTTATAGTTGAGGCCGGTAGGTAAGTGTACAAGTAAATTAGATAATCACGAAGCATTATCGAGATATATACCAATTAAGGTAATATTATATTATATTAAGGCAAATCCAAATCAAGGCTATTTATCGGCAAGTTAATAAGACAAATGCGGCAAGTAATTATGTGACTTAAAGTAAGAGCATAACATGAAGGTAAATGTACGCAGTACAAAAAGGTTAAGTCAAAACTGTAGTTAGACATTCGATATTCGAGACGATATCAGACAAAATAATAAAGAAACCAGACATTTCTAAATCAAATTAAGATAATAACGGGAACAGATACGATATGAGGTAATGTTAGACCTAAGGCCCTAGATCGGTAAGTTAAAACAACTAATACAATAAGCATCTATAAAATGAGAATATGAGAAATAATGATCATACAAATGATATAGGCAGCAAACGACCTACAGTCGTTTAACTACAAATTCATTAATCAAAATGATATGTATATAACGATAATATTTACGATAAGGAAAATGTCGATGGCGTTTCCGGCGAAGGTACGTCTCTACCATATGGTCGTATCACCTTGACAAAAGGCCTCGGTACGGCTTTATGATATCAGGAACTCACTAGGTCGGCATAGAAAGGCCCGCGGAAGGTCAGGGAAGGAAGTTCTTCTCCACAAATGGTCTCAGGGGAAGTAGCAGGAGGTCTCACTAGAGGTAGCGAAAGATTCTTTTTTCATAGGAAGGGTAACCACACTAGTCGTTAAACATCATGATCGGTATCGACCGATATGGCCGATAATTTCAGAAAATACACTGGGCAGTAAGTTAGCCGAATAATTCCCCTACGAAAGCAGAAGGTAATTAGACCGGATCGGATGAACAAAAATAACCACGATAATTTTAAATTGTACACTTTTCTCTGTCTGAACGCCGTGAGCGTTCAGACGAGAAGGGTTGACAGTTCTCTCAAAAAAAGAATATATGCTATATGTATGAACTGGCGCTCCAAATGGATGTATCTTTCGAGCGGCTCGGAATACCGGAGGTAAGGTCGTGAGAAGTAAGGTAGCGAAAGTATCGAAACACAAATCGACCAGTGAAAGGAGAATATTGCCCTACTGTATTTGTGACATTTACAACGTTACACTATTTTTGAAAAATGGGTTATTTTGGGTAGTTCGAAAAAGTAACGAGGATCGAAAAAATGCAGACGACATCGACAGTCTGCTGGCAATTTCTCGGAGAAGAAGTCTCTAAATGTAAAATCATGGATTTCTAGGTAAAAAAAAAAATGTTTTTGTTTCTTTTTCTCGAAAATATTTCTTCATAGAAAAACCGATTGCATTGATGATGCCTTTTATACAGGGTTAGCTAGTTTAGCGGGTTTTAACACACCCCATAATATTTTATTATACCGAAAAATCGAATAAATTGAAGGAATGAAACTTCTGTAGATTAAAGAGGAGGGCTACCAGTTCAAGATTCCAAAAAATCGCATCGATACGATTGAAAATACCGAAGGGGTAATTTTTTTTATTTTCTGTTTGAAAACTCTGAAATCCTACTTAAGTTTACTTTTAGAAGATCTGTAAACAAAACGACGTATTTTTATATAAAATTGGGAAGAAAATCGTTTCTCAGCAAGCATAAAAACCTGAAAGTACTAATGCCTGATAAATCAAATGAAACTGTTGTTATGTTTGAGAATTAATATAGCGAGAAAATGAGCAGATTGCTACAAGATAGCAATACTTATAAAGAAATAAAAAACCACTCCACAAACCCCAATAATGATTTAATATCACATTGGGAATAAAATTTATGTTTTTCACCAAACATTGCCAAGGAATAAAACTTCATAACGCACAACCGCCAAGATTTTATAGCTTACCAAAGCGACACAAAAAGGGTATTCCCCTAAGGCCAATTCTGTCCTATATACAATCACCCTTTGAAAAGGTGTCAAAAATGTATCAAACATATTTTGCAAATAGATAAAAATAAATATTACATAAAAGACTCTATCGACTTCAAAAATAGAATAAAAAATATCTCTTTACCCAAATCCTATAATTTAGTGTCTTTGGATGTAATTTCATTATACACTAATATACATATTAGCGTGACAAACGAAGTAATATCAAAAAATTCACAGTTCTTCGCAAAGATGCAACCAAGAGGACAATGAAAATGATGAATAAAAACGCAAGAATTTCATTTGTGTTGAAATTCAAAGCAGAGTTTGAAAAAGTAAAAATACAAACACGAGTATTTATAATGTATATAATTAAACATTATCATAATTAAAACAAAAATAAATAAAAAAAAGGTGCAGATATGACGATCTAAAAAGTTACCTTTCACTTCTAGATAGGAAAATCTGATAATATATAATTAGCCATACCGTTACTGTAATATTTTTAACCTGCTTCGATCCGTTTTAGCCCGTTTTGGTGCTTTTGGTTATTTTTAGTTACTTTTGATTAGTCATTCAATCAACTTTCCGTCAGTTCCAATTTATTTTAGTCATTTGTACCGACTCCGATACGTTATAATCAAATTTAATCTTTTTGGATAGCTTGGGTTAGTCGCAAAAATTAGGTTCGTTTTGGTTAGTTTTCACTTACTTTAATTTTTGCAACCTATTCCGATACGTTTTAGCCAGTTATGGTGCTTTTGGTTACTTGTGATTAGCTTTGATTATTCATTCAATCAGATTTTGGTTAGCTGGTTCCGATACGTTATAACCAATTTTAGTGTTTTTGGTATTTTTTGGTTAGTCACCAATATAAGGTTAATTTGAATTAGTTTTAACTTACTTCATATTTTTAATCTAGTTCGATACGTTTTAGCCGTTTTGGTGCTTTTAGTTACTTTTGGTTAGTTTTGTTTAGTTATTCAACCAATTTTCAGTTACGTACAGTAAATTCCAATTTATTTGAGTCATTTGAACTGATTCCAATACGTTATAACCAATTTAAACGTATTTGGTTAATTTTAGATAGTGGGCAAAATTCAGTTATTTTGGGTTAGTTACTTAATCTCTTCCGACACGTTTTAGCTCTTTTTGGTGTTTTAGTTACTTTTAATTAGATTTGGTTAAACATTCAATCAGCTTTTGGTTAGGTTCAGTTAGTTTAAATTTATTTTAGTCATATGAACCGGATCCGATACGTTATAACCAATTTTAATATTTTTGGTTAACTTTAGTTAGTTGCCAAAATTCGGTTAATTTAAGTTAGTTTCAACTTCCCTTAATATTTAATATCGTTCGATATGTTTAGCTTTTCGGTGTCTTTGGTTAGTTTTGGTTAGTGGTTTAATCAACTTTTGGTTTATTTCAGTTAGTTTTAATTAGTTTTAATCTACATTTAGCCCGTTTTAATGCGTTTAGTTACTATTGGTTAGTTTTGGATAGTCGTTCAATCAACCTACGATAAAGTTCAGATAGTTTTAATATACCTATTTTAGATATTTGAACCAGTTCAGGTACGTTATAAGCAATTTTAATGTTTTTGGTTAGTTTTGGTTAGTCGCCAATAATTGGTTAACTTGGGTTAGTCACAACTTACTTCAATATTTTTAATCTATTTCGATATGTTTTTGCCCGTTTTGGTGCTTTTAGTTACCTCTGGTTTGTTAATTGTTCAATGAACTTTCGGTAAAGTTCAGTTAGTTTTAATATATTTTGGACATTTGAACCGGTTCCGGTACCTTATAAGCAGTTTTTTTTTTTTGGTTTGTTTTGGTTAGTAACCAAAATTCGATATATTTAGGTTAATTTTAACTTACTGCAATTTTTTTATTTTATTTCGATACGTTTTAGCTCGTTTTGGTGCTTTTGGTTACTTTTGGTTATTTAGTCGTTCAATGAACTTTCGGTAAAGTTCAGTTAGTTTTAATATATTTTAGCCATTTGAACCGGTTCCGATACGTTATAAGCAATTTTAATGTTTTTTGTTCATTTTGATTAGTCGCTAAAATTCAGTTAATTCTGGTTAGTTTTAACTTACTTCAATATTTTTAATCTATTTCGATACGTTTTAGCCCGTTTTGGTGCTTTTAGTTTTTTTGGTTAGTCATTCAATCGTCTTTCGGTTACTCTTAGTTAGTTCCAATTTATTTTAGTCATTTCCTATACTTTAAAAGCAATTTTAATGCTGTCGGTTATTTTTGGTTAAGTACCAAAATTCGGTTAATTTTAGTTAGTTTTAACTTACTTCAATATTTTTAATCTATTTCCATACGTTTTAGCCCGTTTTAGTGCTATTGATTAGTTTTGGTTAGTCGTTCAATAAACTTTCCATTGGGTTCAGTTAGTTCAACTTTATTTTAGTCATTTGAACCGGTTACTATACTTTATAAGCAATTTTGATGTTTTTGGTTATTTTTGGTTAAGCACCCAAATTCGGTTAATTTGAGTTAGTTTTAACTTACTTCAATATTTTTAATCTATTTCGATACGTTTTAGCCCGTTTTGGTGCTTTTGGTTAGTTTTGGTTAGTCGTTCAATAAACTTTCCGTTAGGTTCAGTTAGTTCCAATTTAGTTTAGTCATTTGAACCGATTTCGATGCTTTATGCAAATTTAAGTTTAAATAAACACACATATGCGTATGACGTCATATGTGGCAAATGTAGCATGCACTTTTTCACGATAACAGAAACATGTTCAATGTTAAAATGGGATCACATTCAAGTCGTCAACCTATTCTATGTATACCAACACTTTTTATAAACAAATTGAAGATTGCTCAATGGACTTATCAATTTCCAGGTAATCGCACAAATGCATGGTAATGGAATACATAGAGGAATTTGGAAGTTGATTTAGAAATACCCTTTTTCCTTAGTTACGTGGATGACTGTATTTTAACGATACCTCAGGACAAACGAGAAGAAATCACTTTTTATTCATTTCTGTCTTTCATTCAGCATCTTTCATTAAGAATGAAACGTCTAGGCATTAAATGAAAGTGATAAATGAATTAATTAGTGAACCAATCCAGCGATGTTGGATTTCGGCATTCTGAGTGATCATTCATCCGAATGAACCGAAAAGTGAACCGTCTGATATCACCTTAAAGGACCACTCGAACCAAATAATTACCCTGAATGCCTAATAAATAAGGTTTTTAAAAACCGCCTACACTCATTTAAACCAAAACCAACTAAATAGTGAACCAAAAACTAAAAATCAAAGCTACCTGTTTTCCCTACATACCAGCTCTATCTTTAAAATTTAAGCTATTTAAAATAGCAGTGGCACATAAGGATCTTAATCTGTTAATGAGCAATTTTAGTCGTCTTAAATCAAAAATACCAACAGAAAAAAAGAGTCCTGTAGTTTGCAAAGATTGCAATAGGGTGTATATTGGCCAAACCAGTAAAATTTTGAGATAGTTAATGGTTCGCCTGACTGAAAGTGCGACGTATTAACTAATTAATAATGGGCCAGGAACTAACTACTCGTTCATATTTAATGGCTCACATTCTTCAAATATATCGAAATTGTTTAAATGTTAAACACACACCTATCATAACGTAGTGAGATACCCTAGATACCCCACTATAGAATAATTCAAAATTAAGAATATATAAACCAATAACCTTAAACTACCATATTTAAAATTAACGTTTAAATAGAAAAAAAAAACATTTAAATTAATATCAAAGCAATGAAAATATACTTGCTTCAGGCTGAAAAAACATAACGAAATTGAAGGAATATTTTATGGAGAAGCGTTGCAGACAGTTAAACTTCCGGATGTCTATTTGGTAGAAAAAGTATTAAGAAAAAAAGAAAATAAAGCCTATGTTAAATGGCTTGGATTGGACAAATCACTCAATTCTTAATAGGCACGTAATATAATTTAACCTTGCACAATTTTAATTAAAACTTTATATCTTTTATAAACATTTATGGCTAGGAACGACAGTTTTTGTTACTAGGGTCAAAAGACATACAAGTCATAAATAACGCACCAGCTACATTGATCATGAAAAAAACACTTTATAAAATAAATTCAGGTACCTACTAAAATAAGTAACATCAACTTAATAAGGTTAATGTCAATAATACAAAAAAGGAAAATAACGCATTTCACCACTTATTGCCGACAATCTCGATTGCCGGAGGCCGTAAAAACTTTTCGTATAAAAAACTTAAAGCACGTAATACTTAGGGCCGTTCTTCTGTTTACAAAATAAAAAAGCAGAAGTTTCCAAAAAGGAAAAAGTTTTACTTTTTTATATCCGTGAAGCAAATGTTTCAGTATTAAATTGAGTGGGAAATGCGGGGAAAGGTATTTTTTCGGTCGATGTGAGTTCGTTATTTCTCAGTTTTTCTTCGATGCGATCTCCGTAGGTTGGTAAATTGAATTTTATTGCCTCGAAGTGAAAATGGAAGAGAAAATGGAACTTGCAGTGCAGTATACAGAATTGAAACTAAGTTTGTTTTAATGCGTGCAAGCTTTAACAAAATCAATCAACTTTAAGTAAATATAAATAAGACCGTTTGAACTAGAGCTTATTATAAATTTGATTTAATGAAAACAAGTTGATTAGGATTTACATGAGTTATTTAAACTTTACTTGATAATGCTTGTTCTAGTTTTCTGTCGGTTCGTTCAGATATTTGCCTGAATTCAACTAACTCAAACTAACAAACCCCCACTTCGCTTGCCTTAAAATTTCCCTAACTGAATTTAACATTGCCCCTGAGTTTCTGACAACATTACCTAAAATTACAACTTGAACTATTGTCCAAATTTTTAAACGACTCAGTAAAAAATTACATTATAGTTCAAATTCGAAATATAAAGTCAACTTTATCTATCGGAATGGAAAATTATTTTTCATATTTCCAAGAAGCTATATATTTTTCAAATCGACAGACCAAGCACAAGAGATAAATCATCGGCTGTCATTGTGAGCCGTGTGTGTGTATGTCAGTAGGTCGTAACTTACAACGTCACTAAGCCGAACTGACACGAGAACTGATAGCCTCGATACGCGTGGCTCGACAACTGATTTTAAGTAATCTTGTTCTCATCGTAAAATGATTCATTTTTCCGCGTTTTGTTCTTTTTACCAAGCTATATGGTTTATAAAATAATAGAAGACATTTTTTGAATGTTTATTTTTTACATTTTGGGTCTTGTGGCGTCATATAAATATCTCTCATTGTGCTTTTTTTTTTCACTAGGAAAGGGGTATCCTATAGAATAGTTTAAGCTAAAAAAAAATCAGAGGATTCATCACATTTGAGCTGATAAAAGCCTCCAGAGTTCGAGTTTTGACACATGTTTGCAGCACCACTTCACCAAAGCACT